>OX465036.1:1837487-1958816 GCA_949841015.1 Aplysina aerophoba | reverse complement strand
TGCAAATGGGCATATAGATATACTGTAGATAATGTTTTATTCAAGATACCTTCCTATACAGACTTACAGTATATTGTATTATAATGACTTATATTGTATATTATATATTATATTGTTCCAGTGAGTTCAGAATGAATTGTGTAGTAGACTAGCCTTGTACGTATATCCTGGGTCCAGGGAATTGCATAAAATTGAACAAAGCTATAAGATTGATTCAATTAGCAATAAAGCTGGAGTTACGTACTATATAATTTCTAGCAGACCACGGCATGACTGGAGTTCCCCATGGTCATTTTCTTGCATATCAGCAACCTCCAGATGGGTCCCGACTGTAATTATGTCTGGTTCATTCTCCACTGTTCCATTTACGTATATACGCATATACACACATTAGATAGGGTTTATCGCCCAATAGGAAGCTGTGTACGTGCACAATTGTGCCCACAACTGACAACAGATGACCTGGTGCAATTCTCATCCTCTACACTGATTTTAACTCAAGGTGATCCATATGTCTTCCTGCATGCTGCTTCTCAATCAACAGTAAATCAATTTTAAAAGGATTTACCACCATCCCTTCAGCCAGCAATGAGACACAGTGTGTAGAGAAGATGAAAACATCCGATACTCCATATAATTCAAAAGCAGCTTTAGCATTATACAGGTAATAATCATGTGCATTTATAACATGCCAGTACTCATGTAATAATTAGCCAATCACATCAGATATAGCATTTATTAATGTTGTCACTCACTGTTGTTCTGAATTTCAATTAGTGTTTGGTTGAGATTTCCAATGGTAACCCCTTTCGGGCTTGCACTGATAATATTCACATTGAAGTACTCGGAGTCCTCTGGTATGTTATCATGGACAATATTCACATTGTAGAGTTGTCGCCTACTCCAAGGAGGAAAGGTAATTTCAAAATGACCCTTTGAGATATAGTCAACTTGAGCTGAAAGTGTAAGAGATGAGAATTGGACTAGTCATCAGCCACTTGTAAATTGTAGACTAGAAACCCTCATAAGAATTTGTTCCTGAGAAACAGCAAGTTACATACGCATTTCTACTTAGTTTTAGCTACGTACAGTATATCCTTGCTGTGGGCAACCTTTGCATAGAAGTACTACCAAACATGCTGCATCCTGTTCCTAGTATTGCCCAAGATGGTCTTGGTCCTCTGCAACTTGTGCGGGTGGTGTTTTCCTGCCAATAACTAGTGCAAATATATATATACTTCATGCTCAGGGTTTGTTCACACTATCCAGGGTTCACAATAATTCTTAGACGTTTCAGCAGCTTTCAGCTGACTTCATCAGCAAAATGTTTACTGGATTAATGTAGCTGAAAGCTGCCAAAATATCTAAGAATTATTGTGAACCAATTGCGTGAACGAATCCTGAGCATGTGTGAAGTGACTAGCCACTCAGACCTGAAATACGTGTAATTCTAACCCTCAAGCTCCCTTTCAAAAGCTACTTTATATAGGACTACCAGAGTGCTAAATGCAGGTTAGAAGTTTGCGCGTAACGTATACGTATATTCAGGAGTGCATAATGAGTAAAAAAAACTACCATTGTTTCTATTATGTGCTCTTGGTATATTATACAGCTCATTGATCACCTTTCCTGATACATTTGCCTTCCTCTGTCACACTGCACAATGGTCAAGAATGCATTAGCTCACCAGTGGCAGCAACCCCAACACTGCTATTCAGCAGGTCCAGTAGTGTGTTCACAATTACTGTCACAGGGACTGAAGCACTGCCATCTAGTACAAGAGCCAGGGTAACATATCCAGCCTCCTCAGCAACACTGTACAATTCTTCTTCGTATCGTACTGTCACATCTGACAGGGGCAGTGCACAAGTACAAATGTGCGAATAATATTATACAATAGGCATTGCACATTAGTATATTAAAGGTATTTTAATGAGATAGTTAGATCTCTGTTCCGATGATTGTGCAACAATGTTCACAGTCCAACAGACATGGACTGAGATTGAGAGCTAGTGAAAGTGCTATTTTAGTATTTCTCATTGCATAAATAATGAGAATCTTAATTCCACTAATTGTCTTACATGGTTGCAATTACTGTATATGAAATTCTTCTACAGAGTGACATTGTTGCTAAGGCACAATGCTAGCCATGGCAGAATACATAACAGACACACACAAAACATATAGAAAATAGTTCCTTCAAAAGCAAGAGTCATACTTGTCACATGCACAGCATGGTCTCAGCAAGTACATACATACATACTGCATACATACGTACATACATACAATGCAATCACTATTGGTTACGATCAGTATCTAACCATCACTGTCTTGTACATCACTTGTACGTACATAATGCACAAAACATTTTAATCTGATGAAAGACTCACTGTCGGTGATGGTCACATTGACAGTGTCCTGACCTATCTTTACTCTGAACCTGTCAGATGTCTCCGCAATGCGTGCCTGAAAGTACTCCATGCCCTCAAAAAAGTCATCATTCATGATGCTACTGAAAATGGGCGAGGACACTGTAGTACCGGCAGGATTATCTCGATCAGTAAAAGCAGTTTGAGGGAAGGTCACATTGTAGCGCACTGCACTGGAGAAGTCTTCAGGGGCTGCAGACAGCCATAACAGTGGAAGTAAACAGTGCATGAGTTAAATACAGTACCTTGATTGATTCGGACATGGCATAATAAAATAGCCAATAGCCTGGTGAGGCAAATCTACATAATATGTACAAAATATCAAGCCTATACACTTATATGCACACCCACCTGTAGCTGTCCCATCAATGATTTCAACAATAGCCCACAAATGAACAAAGAACTGTCCATCAATGCGCAATGACACACTGACATGGCCATCACTTTCAGCAGTAGTGTAGCTATCTTCATTGAAGTTCACCACAACAGCTAAACAGTTAAGAAGATGGATAGAAAGTTAGGGAATTGCCATCTGGAAAACAACAAGGTATTGCTAAAGAACGAATCGCTTGGATTTGTGCTGCCATTGCATAATAACTGAACAACTCACAGTCATCATCTCTGATCAGAATCAAAGCGGTGCTAGGTTCTCCCCTGATTGCATTCCAGGTGCTTGCAATCTTAGGGTCGAAGTTGAATTCTGCAATGAAGAGCTCATCACACTCCAGCACATCATCATCAACAATGGTGAAGTTTGTGAATGCTGATTTGCTGGCTGGTGTGAAGATAAAGTTGTTGATTGTGTTCAGCATGTCAGTGCGACCATACGCTGCAATGAATGATGCATTGGCTTTGGGCTCATTCAAACAAACATTTCCCAAGACTTTACGTATCACTTGAGCATTGCCATAACTTCTGTCTCTAAGTTTAGAAGTAAAAGCTTGTTCAATGGTTGCATTAAAGGCTGAACCTGGGAAATGAAACATACAGGTGGTAGTAAGATTTATGTACTCTAGGAAACATCTGTCTGATATTGCCAGTGAAGTGAACAAGACAATGAGTTTTATTTTTCTGTTCATGAGTATCTGTCACCTGGAATAGCTGGAATAGCTGGTCCAGGCACAACAAGATTTGGAAGACGGTTGGGATGTCCATCAGGAATTTGTCTGGGAAAGCCTTGGATGCTAACTTGGGTTACTTCAAAATTTGAGTCTGTCACAAGCTCGACGGTTGCTATGTCGCTTTCAGTAAACTGATAGATATCTTGAGCCCAGCGGAAAATTAGTGCTTATATGGAAAAGCAAGAATAAGTATGTATATATGTAACAGTCATTAGCAATTCTCTCATAAGGTTTCATTGTATAGATCCTAACAAATGCATGTGCTTACGATCATCATCGCAAATTTCAATTGCGATTCGATTTGGTTCAATGCCATATGCATCTCCTTGAAGTGTACAGACAAAGGACTCGCATGGTTCAGCAATGTCATCATTGATGATTGATATCATAACTGGGTGAAGGGATCTGCTTTTAAGGCTGTACACATCTGTGAAGTTAAGCTTGTTTCCAGTTGTAAAGTTAAAGTCTTTGCCAGGGATGGCTGCAAACAAGACCAAGGGTGGTAGTGTGTACACATTCTACCTAACATCATGTTAATGCTTGAAAGTATTGATCCTCTTACCTGATGTTACATTAGTGGAAACAGTTTCTGCACAGACAACACCAATTGCTATTGGTGTGGCATAGAGTCCTAAAGCTTCACCAAAGAGTTCTATTGTCACTCCTTCTCCCTCAATTACAGAAATTGGGTCTGATACTGTCCAGTTAACGAATATTACTGCAGGAAAGGTTGTGTGAGATACCAAGTGCACAAATGGTAAAGGAAGGGATACTGAACTCACTGTCATTATCTTTAATGGCTATTTCTGCAAAGGAGTTGGTTACTCCAGGTTGAGCTCTGAAGCGATTTGCTGCTTCCCCAATGAACCTAAGAGCATGAATTCGAAGGCGAAAGTGCTCCTTATCCTCAAAAATGTCATCATCACCAATTTCGATCACATGCTCAGTTGCGTTAAGTTGCTTGGGTTGAAAAGTTACTGTGAATGTCCTGGACGATGGGTTCTCAATGTTGACAATGTAATCACTCCCTGATATGCAAAGGTGGCATATAATAATAATAATAAGAGCACTCTGAGTGATTTAAAGAACAGCATGAATTTAATGAACAGAATGTGGTATATATGAGAAAACATGTATGTACTATGTAGCAAAGAAATTTCACCATACACTGTATATAAGAAAAGTAAAAAAGGGCAGCATGAGCACACTATAAGTTATTTTCTGTACATCCAGTATATTATATCGAATGGGCTGTACAGAACAGTCTTACGTGTCAGAACAGAATATTTTGATGTATCATACAGTACCTGTACTTATAATGCAATTGTACACAATGCAAAATTTATAAAGTTTAGTGCATTGAATCTTAGTCATGCATGTAGGTGATTTTTGTATATATTTGCATGCATACAAATGTTTCAAGTGTTCAGGAAAATACAAATACTAGCATTAACATTATACATGGATTGAGAATGCAAGTACACATAGTGGAAGACCAAGATCATTTGCAAAAAAGGGTGAATGTTGAAGGTGCCAGTACATATTGATCACTGTGCAACAGTAGTATTTTACAGTGACAGGTTTATAGGTGTGATGCGTATAGTGTATATGTGTATCTAGCTGGTGTCAATATGGCATATGCACAACAAAGACAAATGCTTACCAAATCTAGCATTACTTCGAGTGTCAGAATTTGTCAGGTCTTCTGCAATGATTTCCACTTCAATGCTCCCAGTAAAGTCAGGAATGTAGCTAGTCAGGTAAGTAACTGACAAATGTATGGATAGTCGCCCCCCTTCTTCACTTTCATACTGTCTGGCAGAAAAATCTGCACTGACATCAACTGCATGTTGGAGCACACAATCAAACACTCTAAACTAGAATGAATGAAGAACCTGTTGCAACAATATCAGTCATCTAGTGTACATATCTTGGATTACACTAGCCTGCGGTTTTACTGATGGCAATTGCCCTTGAATTAGATATTTTGACCTAGACTGGGGTCATAATCAGTTAATGAAAAGGTACAAACTTGCATGTTTATATACGTACACTTGGTTTAGGCTGACAAAGGGACACATAAAAATACATAAAATGTTTGTTGCCTGCATGTTTTCATAATTAATAATCATTTTTATTTAATCCTTTTTATGTTCTCATATTCTTTCTTTCCTTTTTCTCTTTACTTTGTATTTTATACTTACATGCCACACATACACTAAATCACCTTTCTCTGCAGGCATTTTTCCCCCCATTTTTTATTCAACTGTGCTGTCACCTTTCATATATAAACATGGCAGATTTGTAACTTTTCGTTACTGATGATGACAGGATTCTACTGCATATCTGCTGTTGGCTGATGAACTCTTGTCGATTATCTTGTGTATTAATATATGGCATTGCAAGGTTCAGTTAACCCTATTTTGCATGTTCATTTTCTTTGTTGCATGGGGCCAATCCATACCCTAGTGCCAATTGGCACAATGCACTCTAATAATATATCGATTGATTGATATTATTGTGCTGAACTTGTACAAAGGTCAATTAATTAAAATAATTATAGGTAATGCAATAAGTAATGTATTTATCCACTAAGATTGTATTGTAGACTTGTGAATCTACCTTTTGTGGTCAGATAACTTATAGTGGAGGCTTAAATGTTCTATATAAATGTAGCTACATAGGAATTTTCCTTTTCTTAATTTTGATTGACAGCACTTGATACCACTTGACACACTATCACAAAGGCAGCCAGCAGTACAAATGCAAACCATGTGAATTGTCATTTGTACAAGCAGTGAAAGCAACAGGTTTTGTGTTAGCGCTGTATTCACTCACCGTCAAGAAAGTCCAGGATCTCAATTAGTGGCGTCTTGGGACTTCCAATGATGAAACCAGGAGAGCTAATACTGACAATGTTAGCAGTGAAGAACTCAGAGCTCTCTGGTATGTTATCATCAACAATAGTCACATTGTAGAGTTGATGTTTGATCCCAGGAGGAAAGATAATTTTAGTGGGACCCTTTGGTATATAGTCCCCATTGGCTGAAAGAGAAGAGAATATTATACATTGCACAGAGTCACCTAGCACTATCCATATGTAGAATAAAGTTTATACTGAATAAAGAGAATTATGTGAACAGTATTATATGTGAACATAAGATTGAAGATAATTATCAGATTTATATACAGATGATGCGGAACTGCATATATAATTATGTAAAACAATATATTAAACATGTATGTGTCTGTAAAATGATTTATATCTTTTGATGCGTGCATGGCATTGAGATTATTTGTACATAATGTTATTATGTTGGTTAAGGCAACAACCTCCCTTGCTCATGGGAATCTATGCATAAGCAATCCACTGTAAGTAAACAAATTCCATGAATGCTCTTTGCTATATACTTTAGTGGTTGTTCATTTCACATTTGCTTGCAAAAGAGCGGCCTTTTTATAACCGCTTTCCAGGTATAACATGGCTACAGTGACTCCTTTTTGTATGCAACATCTCTGAAGGACTCAGTTGTCCTTGAACAACTTTTGCCTGCATTATTCATATTGACAAAGAGCTTATGGCTAACAGATGTAATCATTTCGTACACGTAACTACAGACATGATCATGTTATATATATCTGAATTCAGAACCTATTGACCCATCTCTGTCTAATACAGACCCTTCCACTTCATTTCCAGACAAAGAGGCTTAGATTCTTTCAGTTCCATTTTGATAGCTTGCCAAACCGCTTTAGCAAAGTGGGAGTCGAGGAGTCTCATTTTTTTTGTGATTAGTGATTTGCAAATTATTATCCCACAAAACATCCTCTATAGTAAGTGGAAATTGCATTCTTTCCTTTACAACAGTTAAGGTCTTTAAAACTCTGCGAAGCCAACTTTGAAGTATAGTAGGCAATCCCTCTAACATGCAGAACCAGAATAATTCAATTAGCTCACCAGTAGGAGTGGCCCCAGCACTGCTATTCTGCAGGCCCAGTGTACTCACAGTCACTGTCACAGGGACTGAAGTGTTTCCTTCCAGGACAAGAGCCAGAGTGACATACCCAGCCTCCTCATCAACACTGTACCATTCTTCTTCATATTTTATGCGTGATATAACATCTATATAGGGGTATTACTAAGTGCAAGTTGCAGATAGACACATAATTAGGTAGGTAACAATAGCTTAAATTTATACCTCACAGACTGGCTGACGTATAATAATATATAATAGCTATAGTGCAAGAATATAGATATATAAGTTATATATAAATACAGTACATACGACTGCCACTACCACAATGACAAATAATACAACAATTGATATAATGTAATATTTAAAATATTACGTACATACAGAAATTATTGGGTGAGAAAGTATCCTACTTATATAGACTGATGTACAACTCACTGTCAGTGATGGTCACATTGACAGTATCCTGACCAATCCTTACTCTGAACCTGTTGGAAGTCTCCACAATTTGTGCCTGAAAGTACTCTACACCTTCAGGGATACCATCATCCATAATATCAATGGTAACAGGGGAAGACAATGTAAAAGGGGCAGGATTATCTCCATCATTGAAAACAGTTTGCCTGAAGGTCACATTGTACTGAGTTGCACTGAAATAGTCTTCAGGGTCTGCAGACAGGCATTGTAGCGTGGTCAGAGATCGCCCAAACATTGTACAGTGTGATGCTTATCATAATATATAATGTATATATAAACGCAAAATAAATACAAAAGAGTTTATACATCAGCTGGGTAAGAGGTCAAAAGGTTCAAATCTGTATGTTTGCACAACCCACCTGTAGCTGTTCCATCTCTGATTTCAATGACTGCCCACACAGGAACAAAACATTTTCCGTCAATGCGTAGGGAGATATTGACTTGGCTGTCACTTTCAGCTACAGTGTAACTGTCCTCATTGAAATTCACCACAACAGCTAAAGAGGTAAGAAGATGAAGATCCCGGACTTATAGGACAGATGTAATAATGGACTAATCTTTGCATGAGCTATCAGTGCACAACTCACAGTCATCATCTCTGATCAGTATGAAGGCAGTGATGGGATCTACTTGTCTTGCATTCCAGTTATTTGCAATCTCAGGGCCAAAACTAAATTCTGCTATGAAAATCTCATTAAATTCCAGCACATCATCATCAATAATGGTAAAGTTCGCAAACACTGATGTGATGTTTGGCGTGAAGACAAAATCATTGATTGTGTTTACAGCATCACTGCGACCAGACTCTGCATTCATAAGAGCAAACAATACAATCGGTTTGAGTTCCTGTGAGTTGAATGCAGTCAATCCTCAAATCTTACGTGTCACTTGAGCATTGCCAAATATCCTGTCACCAAATAACGGAGCAGGAACTCTTACAAATACTCTCTCAATGATGGCATCAAAGGAAAACCCTTTAATAAAAGAAATTAGAGATAGTGACATAGTGATTGTGTGTGTATATCTGCATGAACAGATAAAGTGTCTAGTGCGAAAAGAACACAATGAAAGCTGTTTGACCTCATTAACGTACTTGGTAAGGCTGGTCCAGGCACAACAAGACTGTCAATGCGGTTGGGATTTTCATCTGGAATCTGTCTGGAAACCCCCTGGATGCTGATTTGGGCCATCTCAAATGTTGAATCTGTAACAAGTTCTACAGTTGCTGTTACTTGATTTTCATCAAACACATAGATTTCCGTAGCCCAATGGACAAGCAGCTCTTTAGAGAAAAGAGTAATAAATGTTATTTTATACAACGTGTACAGTACATACATGTTTCAGTACATACACGTTTGTGCTCACCGTCATCATCACAAACCCTAACTGTCAATCGATTTGGTCCAACACCATGGACATAATCTGCAGAACCTCCTTGAAGAGTACAGATGAAGGACTCGCATGGTTCAGTAACTTCATCGTCGATGATCAATAACGTAAGGCTATTAGTTGAATTAGATCTAAGCGCCTCAATATCTATAAACTCCAGTGTGCTTCCACTTATGACTTCAAAGTCTCTGCCAGGGATGGCTGCAGACAAGTAGGTGAAGTGTGATAGATAATTGCATGCTCTAGAGTGTCAGTGCTTGAAATACTGTCCGCACCTGGTGGTACACCAGCGGCGATAACTTCTGCACATACAACACCAAATTCTACAGGATTGGCATACAGTCCAAATGCTTGAGCAAACAGTTCCAGTCTCACTCCCTGTCCCTCCCTGACTTCAATGGTTTCTGAGATAATCCAGCTGACTGCTATAACTGTGGGAGGAGACAGTGACAAGTATAAATAAGCATAGGTCCTCCTCCTTGTAACTGTTTGCAAGCAAATTATGCAGGGTGTATTCATGAACTTACAGTCATCGTCTTCAATGATTACATCTGCAACAGTGTTGCACAGTGCAGGTGGAACTCTGAAAAAACGTCCTGCTTCTCCAATGAACCGAGCAGCAACAATTCGGAGAAGAAAAGCTTCAGTTCCCTCAGCGATACGATCATCGCCAAGTTGAATCTCATGTTCAGTTGAATTGGCTTGCATGGATTGAAATGTGACAGTGAATGTCCTGGATGATGGGTTCTGACTGTTGACAAGGTAATCACTCCCTGTATGCATAAGGTGTAGTAACATTGTATGGTTGTCCCAGGTGACACTATTATGAAGTTATATATATATACAAGCAGCATTATTGTCATGTACAAATTGTACTTTCTGTATTGTAATTTTGTCTATTATAATGGAGAAAATTACAATACAGAATGGACAATAACTAACTAGACACACATTATTATGCACAACAGAGGGATGACACTTGCCAAATTCAGCATATTTCCGTGGCAGGTCTTCTGCAGTTATGTCCACTTCAATGCTTCCATTGAAAGCAGGGATTTGAGGTCTAGTCAGGATATGAGCTGACAAACGAACCACTTCTGTTTCTCCTTCAGTGGCTTGATACTGGTTGAGGTGAAACTCTGGGCCAACTACATGTGTGTGTGTGCGTGTGCATGCGCGCACGTGTTTGCATGTGTGTGTTGGTAGGGGGGAATGAGTCTGCTATTTCTTGGGTATAACGGGTACTTGCTTCTTTCTTATCAAACATACGTGGACTATATATTCTGCACAATCTCATTGCGGGAGAAGTGGCCTTTACAACTTACATGGGAGTTGTGCTGTTCCTTGAAAGACCAATGTTGCAATCAGCACCATTACCACAAACCAGCCCCTCATCTTGCACCGCACTACAGCTTTGGAAGGTAAAATTTACACGGCGGAGAAAGGCATGCAGGTTGCATATGATGTAGACTTGGTCAAGTTTGCCAAGAACAGGTTGTATCTAGCTAGGATTCGTGTGCTCTACAATTCACATTGATTGACTTATCCAACCACAACTGCAGCAAGGAATCAATCGCCTGTGCAAGTACCTCTTTATAGCTTGTACAATAGAATTAATGTTGGAGTGATTATATATGGCTAAAACTGAAGCTATATATATATATACGGTATACAATGTATACAGTGCAATTTGCAATTTCAATGATATATAATATTATAATATATATACGTATATATATATATATATATATATATATATATATATATATATATATATACATTGACAAGCACCTAGGTATATAGAGTATCATGCAAGCTATAACAGTCTGGTTCACACCACGTGCTAATACCACAGGGTCAAGCTATGTAAACAGCTGCTGGACATGTTCCATCACACGAGTGCATTTTGTAATATAAACGAGATTGTGAGCATTGACGTGGTTGTAGTGTTAGCTGCCACTTTGACGTCAACAGATCACAGCAGATAGTGTTTGAATGATACCAGAAGATGTTTGTGTATACTCTACACCTCCACATTATATAGGCTGCCTTATCCCCTCATTGTTATTAGTTACACCATGTCTGCCTCGACTGTGATTGAATCCAGCAGTGAATGCATAACAATTTTATACCTGTAGTATATATACGTGCGCTAAACTTTGCTATTACATTTTGAATACACACAATGCATGGTTAGCACTGTTTACTCTGAAATATCACAATATAGCTGTAGCATGCACCACAGATGCACATGCATAGAGCAGAGAAACAGACATGAAGGTGAGGATTCAACTTGGCTCTGGTACAGGGATATCTGTCAGGGAATGCAACCCTCCTGTACCCAAGAAACAGTATACTCAAACCCAAGTGCATGACTGGCACAAACAGCATGCACAAGATTCCAGTACTGGCCAACATGATCAGTGAGAAGTGTAAGGAGCAGGAGAGTGTCACAGTTAGATTGATCAGGTGTCGGATCAGCTTGTTCTCATCTATGTGATCAACCATCACATGCATGAGGGGCTCTCAATATGGTATGCTGCCCCACCAGACCCTCTGAGCTGTCAAGTGCACGTTGTAAGAGATGTTCGCTTTACGAATTTCAGTTCCTTGAATTATAGTTAGCTAGATGACACTAATATATTTAATATGGCCATAATACAGGCGAGGATGGGCACCGCCTAGACAGGTCTGATTGCTGAATATTACGTACAAACAAATGCTCGCATACACACACATACACACACACACACACGCACACACACACACACACGCACACACACACTCACACACACACACACACACACAAACACACACATACACTCACACGCAGACAAACACAGACATACACACACACACACATTCCAAATGCATAATGGGCAACATAATGGAACAGCGGTGTGAGTAAACATGAAAGCATGTCACAATTTAACTACAGACAAAATGGCCTAAGAGCTGTCAAGTGTATACATTTAAGGTATATGTGAGGTGTATATAAGCTACAATAAGCTACAAAGGAAGAGTTAATGGTGAGTAGTCTAGAGAGTAGACATGCAGTACACAGTATGGTTTCCACAATTATGGACCATCACATGTAGAGGCTCATTAGCTGTACTAAGTATTTCTAAACTGGAGTATTGGCTTGGCAATGTACATGAACAGACATGACTTGCTATCAGCAATGAGATGTATCAGAGTTGAAGATCAGATATATATACAAAGCAGCATGTTAATAGAGAGTATATATGCAGGGTTCAATCTCAAGAGCAGCTGTGTAGTAGCATTATATAACTGGTACGGCGCTGTGGTGGCATTAATTCGTACATCGCATCAGTCTGGGCCCAGTTGGATAAGAGTGCTAATCTATGAGTGTATATACGTATATGATATATAGACTAAGTTGGAGTTTGACCATGAGTGCCCAGTGCTTAACTCTTGTCAGACCTGTACCAGCCAGTGGTACATGCTTACATGCAGCATGTCGCGTAATATTAATATTACTTTTGTAAATTCAGAGGACTACGTGCATGCAGTCTTATCAGTCTGTCGAGTAAGCTGTAGTGTCGGCACACAAGAGCAGCACATAATGTATGTGCACATATACATACCCTAATGACTCAGGCAGTATATTGCGTATATTGCCTATGTTGCGTTTGTATAGGTGGTGTTTTTATTTACCATGTGTATATCTCAGGCAGTGCGCATGTGTGCCTGGTTCTAATTATATATCGTTAACGCTGTAAAAAAAATGTTGCGTATGTAATGTTGCAACTTACAGGAGAATTGTGTTGTGCTCAGAGAAACTAGCATTGTTAGCAGGCTGACGGTTGCTCGAAAGGACCTCATCTTGCTCCTCAACACAACTCAAGTGGCGGGGGTGGGAGCAGGACTGCAGATAAACAATACATTGCAAACAAATACGTATTGCACACGGCAACGGTCAGTGTAATGAATTGTTCTATGCTATCTTGCCATGCACAGAGTTAAATACACTAGCTTAAAATCTTTCAGTGAAGTTTTATCTTCTTTCTAGCCTTTTGATTGTCCTTTGGTTGTTTGACTGTCTTATAGCTACAGCTTACCATATGATCAACCAGCTGCTGCCGCTGTCACCTTACGTACCTTCTCTCTATATAGGTACCTCAATTTATAGCAACTTAAATGTTAATATTTTATATAATTATATGCCCATAGCTAAGTAACTGTAATATACACCATCTCCGCACAGTGCAAGTTGTAGTGAATGCTTAGGTAAAGTAAAAACACCGCTAGTGACAGAATGGTTGCAATTAAGTCAGGGTGTGCTCATTAAAAAACTTACTCGTTTGTACAACAAAACACCACTACCACAAGTTGCAAAGGATCATGACCAGTAAGCCAACACTGACTGTGCAGCCTCTGCCACATGCTGCTGTCACTTCAATCACAATCATGAATTAGGTATTTACTTGCAAACCAGAATGGAGGATGGCAGCAATGATACCACCTTTTCATCTGCTCACCTACGGCTGTGCCATCAGTGCATTTTGTGCACATGATCAGAATGAAAGGATACGAACTGGTAAGCTATACGTATGTAAAATGCTCATCGCTTTCACTTCAAGTGGTCCCTCCCATGCCCTCCTCCACCTAAGGCATAGTTCACAACTGGAGCATGTAGAAACAGACTGTGTAGAGAGAAAGCAGGCAATGCTATGTACGTATAGAAAACATGCCCACAACTGCTTCCGCTTGAGTGATGCCGTACATATATAGAGTTTGGAGTTTTTCCGATGCAGCGTTTAAGAGCAGAACCTTAAAAGCGTAGTCTATTTCCCTGTTCTCCTCTGTGCCACGGGCAAAGCTTGTGCTTATATACCACATCCTCTGCAGTCACGTAGGAGCCATGCCTGTTGTGTCTGCGTATTCTCACTGGTGCACCGCCGGGTATGGCAGTGGTAGATTAGGCCAGTACACAGCAAGCATATAAACAGAGCACATTTCACCACCATGCTTGCACAGTGCACGCAGTAAGTATATACACAAAAAAATCTGTAATTCAGCTACTCATGGTTGTGCATGTATGATGAGTGTGGTTTGGCACTTACCTGTATTTTGACTGCTTCCTGTACAACACTGCCACTGCTATCACTATGGCAACAGTAGCAATAATCACAGCAAGAAGGACAACTACACCATTTCCATACGTATGTACATATGATACTCTTGCATGTAATTTTATTCAAACACTCTCTGAAGAAACACCTAAGAAGGGTTCAAATAGATTCTGTATATACACAAACTAAACAGGTATATAAGCAGTGAAATAATATACATAATTATTGTGATAACGTCGGTCAAGACTCAATGGATAACCTAGCTAGCACTTTGATGCCTTCTTATACACTCCTGGACTGTGTAACTCCAGCAACTGCACACTGGGCCCACTCAGGGAGGAAGACTCAATAACAGAACATCAAGTACAACTCAGTCCAACTCAGCAACTCAACTCTTTACAGAACAAGTGACCAAATAGCAGAACTACCAGTCTGAACCAGTTACAATCAGTTACAGCACAACGTAGCACATACACAAATCAGCAACTGTCACTCATATGCACTGCTGTCACATGCAATGTCACATGCACTGTCACACATATATACATACAGTACATGGTTGGGAATTGTACAAAAAGCAGGGAAATGAATATCTAGTGTTCAGTAGCACATACTGCAAGTGTGAATGAATACTGGATGAGTATTGGCATGCGTGTGTGCATATATGCATATTGTATAGTTGTGATGGTGCAAGAATTGAGTTATACGTATAGCTGTTTAATTAAAAACACTCATGCATTCATGCTCATTATTTGATATTGGACAGTAGCATTGTATTGCTTCCCCTCATGACATCATAGCTGGAAGATCTAGTATATATATATAGTAACAATACTATTATTATTAATATATTTTTCACTTTTTCACCTCTTTGTCCTCCTCTGTGCCACGGGCAAAGCTTGTGCCTACCACATCCTCTGCAGTCACGTAGGAGCCATGCCTGTTGTGTCTGTGCATCGCTGGGTATGGGAGTGGTAGATTAGGGCAGCACACAGCAAGCATATGAACAGAGCACATTCACCACCATGCATGCACAGCGCATGTAGTAAAACACAAACAAGCCATAATATAGCTACTCACGGCTATGCGTGTATGAAGGGTGTGGTTTGGTGTGGTAATTGGCACTTACCTGTATTATGACTGCTTTCTGTACAAACTGCCACTGTATATATTCACTATGGCAACAGTAGCAGTCACCACAGTAAGGAGGACAACTGCAACAGCTGCTAAAATACAGTGACATCTGTTGGCGGGTCAGAAGGCAGATCTGTAGATGGGTCAGTGGGTGGGTCAGTGGGTGGGTCAGTGGGTGGGTCAGTGGGTGGGTCAGTAGATGGGGTGGAGTGGAGGTGCTGTGGAAGCAGAAGGACAGCATTCAGACTGCCACCTCCTATGTCCTTACACCACTGCTCACAAGTGAAGGGAACAACAGATCTAAGCCATATCTGTGACAGTGGGGACAGTATAGTACCCAGTGTGGGTCATTCGGGCCTGCCTTGTAAACTTTTAGAATTATATAATATTCTACACACATACGTATAGCCATGCACAACTAGAAGTACACCCTTTCCATATGTACATACGTACGATACTCGTGCATGTCTATAATTTTATTCAAATACTCGGGACTAAGGTGCATATATGTACATGTTTTGGCACTTGACCTTGAGCATTTGACAACTTAGGGGCTCTTCTTAGTAAATGAATCAGTAAAAGCTCAGCTCTCGTTCTGTGAACAAGTACCTAGCTCAGGAGGGTTCAAACAGAAACTGTGTATACACAGTAGCTAAAACAGGTATATATATAGCAGTGAAATACTATATACAATCATATTGTGACAAGACTAAAAGGATAACCTAGCTATCACTTTGATGCCTTCTTACCCTCCTGGACTGTGTACTCCAGCAACTGCACACTGTGCCCACTCAGGGAGGAAGACTCAGTAATAGAGCAACAAGTATATAAAACTCAGTCCAACTCAGCAACTCAACTCTTTACAGAACAAGTGACTAGAGTTAAGTAGCAAAATACCAGCCTGAACCAGTTGCAATCAGTTGCAAGCACAAACCTTAGCACATACACAAATCAGCAACTGTCAGTCACATGCACTGTCACATGTATATACAGTACATGGTTGTAAATTGTACAAAAAGCAGGGAAATGAAAGTGTATATAAATGAATGCTGGAGTGCATGGGTAATAGCATGTGTATGTGCATAAATTATATACAGTATATACATAAGTTTATGCACATTGTATAGGTGTGATTGCGCAAAAATGGATTAATATAATTTTTATATGTATAGCTGTTTAATTAAAAACACTCATGTATTCACGCTAATTATTTATGTTTAATTAATGCATTCACACTCATTAGAAACGTGGACAGTAGCTATAGCATTAGCTTTTACTATCTTTTTGACAGCAAGCCAGTGATCGACTCATAATATTAAATTTACCGTGTGTATGTAAGTACTGTGTGCTCTCTATATAATGATTACAGTAAGTATGCATTCAATGTGTGTTGGTGCATTTCTTAGTTCTCTCAATTCATGGTTATACTATGAATAATTATGATGCTTTTGTGTAGCTGTGTGTGTGTGTTGCAACCTCTAAAGTTCCTACAATGCATAGAAGTTTCTGTATGAAACAATCAATCTTCTGTCTCATCATCAACGGCCTTGGCAAGGCGGGCTAGTGCACACTTCAGTGCGTTTTCCCTCTCCAGAACAGCACTCTGATGGACCACTACACTTTCTGGTGGCTATGGCCGTCCCATTCTGTCCACATGGAGCACCACAGGCACCAGGCACCCATGAGGACCAACCAGCATCACCTGCAAACAAACAGTATTCAACATACATATATAAAAGATATTTTTAACTACTCTGACCATAAGCCAAGATATACAATACAATGTAAATAAATGTGTATGCCTAAATATGCATATTTTACTATGTCATTATTATTATACAATTGTACATCTTTTAACCAGGATTATGCAAACTGTATGCATTTGAGTCATTGATATGCTAATGACGTATATGCAGTGACTATAACACAATCTCTTGGCTCACAGGGGCAGTCGTTGCAGTTCTCTACTTTGAAAGGCTTCCCTTCACAATCATTTCCTCCATGTGCAGGCACTGGGTTATTGCATTCCCGTACCAGGACCTTTGTGCCACCACCACAGGACACTGAGCAGGAAGTGACCTCTAACCAGCTGGACCAGCCTCCATGGACTGCATAGTGCAATTGAAACAAATACATTAGTAAAATGATGAGTGTGGGGCAGCTCAGGCCTAGCTATGCAGGAGTCACCATTTGACATTAGTACCTGGACATTCTGCTACGGAGCAGTTACTCTGTCTCAGCCCACAACCAGGGCAGCACTCCTGGTGGTCTGGTGTAGTGCAGCTTCGGCAATCCAGTCTAGTACCAAGTCCACATGTCTTAGAGCAGGTGCCTTCAACCCAATTGGACCAGCCGCCTCCACCTGAGGAAAGCCAACAATGTGGTGGCTTAGGTTAGGCTACGAGTCATACAGAGATAATTAACTTGGTGCTTTCCCACTATGGGGGAATGGAGTGGCATTGCTGAGGATGTCTAGAAGAGGTGATGCGTCAGTACACTATGAATTAGGTTATCATTAGTCTTGAACAGCCAGACTGCCATTTTGTTTTGCTTCTGCCTCCATAAAAGACAGTTGAGGACATTTGCCTTCCTTCGGTACAGAGGTCAACCGCAAACAAGTCTGGATTCAATTCTGTATGAAGACTGGGTCAATGATGCAACATGTTCTAGGTAACATCTAGTCTCGCACTCTAGTCCTTACATTTGTATTGCTATTATTGTGTAATCATGATTGTGCAATAACAGCAACACAAAGGCATGTAGGGGCTGGCATGCAAGACTAGGTAGGTAGCACTTACTGCTGTTGAACCACAGACCACACGAGGTGTCTGCTACTTAATTAACCCAGCCTTATCATCATCATGTATATACACTCACACATGTACAGAAATCATTATTATACCCACATACACAAGTAGTAATATAAGAGTTTTGTACGCAGTTGACGAAGGCCTACGTGGCCGAAATGTCCTGCAATCAGTTGTTTGATTGATTGATTGCTACATAATTGCTCATCATGATTGACCCGCTAATGATCTATAACTTCATGCAATTAGGTATTTTATGAGTTGCTCAATACATAACACATTATTATCATATACTCACGTACATGGGCAAGTGAAGCAAGTGGTATTTCTCCACTGTTCTCCTTTACAGTGCACCCTTCCATCACTTGGGGTAGGACTGGTGCACAGACGCACATCAGTACGAACACCTACGCCCCCACATGGTAAAGTGGAGCAGCTGCCCTTCAACCATGGAGAGCAAGAACCTGCAATTGCATAATAAGATAATTACAACTTTATATGAAAGTATAATAATATTTCTCTGAGGTATCTGAGCAATTCACATAGCAAAAAGAGGTTAATAGTAGGACTTACGTACAGCAACCAGAAGGCAGGTGTGTGTGTGTGCAGTCACTCCTGTAAGTTCCTTCAGTTTTGTAGCTGATGAAGACCTTCGTGGTCGAAACGTCCTACTATTAAACTCTTTTTGCTACGTGAATTGCTCAGATACATCAGAGAATGTTTGTTGCCATAGCATGAGCCTCTACCACAGTTTATAATGATGTCGTAGAGGCTCATGCTACGGAATACATAGAACCAGAGAGATATTGAGCTAACACGTAGCAATAGTTCCAACAAGTAAGACGTTTCGACCGCGAAGGTCTTCGTCAGTTTTGTACCTGACGAAGACCTTCGCGGTCGAAACGTCTTACTTGTTGGAACTATTGCTACGTGTTAGCTCAATATCTTTCTGGTTCTACAGTTTATAATAATATTATAATGTTATAATTACTTGAGGGATACAAGGCAGGTGTACACACACACACAAAAAGACAGTTTTTTGCTAGTGTGGACAAGGCTTGTCCCAATGAATGTCAACATAAAATAGGGCAAATTGATTGAGAATACACTGTACACAGCACCATGTAGTGCATGAAAAGTGGACATGAGGACTGCATCTTACAGTATGAAAACCTAGATGGCAACGGATGAGGCTCTCAATACAGCTCAGAACTGATTAGATCAGCAGTGTGTTCCGAGGTAGCAATACTAGGACCACACTGTTATCAAGTACAAGAATCAAAGTGACATATCCAGCCTCCTCCTCAACGCTGTACTGTTCCTCTTCACATTGTATGGCTACAACTAAAGGGGCCAGTGCAAGCACAAGTGTGGACATATTGAAGTGGTGCTACATACATCTCATGAATGTATTGTTTTGATGTTGATGTTACTAACACTAATAATTGTTTATAACAATATGTGTACTGTGTATTATATCACATTAATTATGTAAAGTCATGTGTAGTCTATATAAGCTGTACTTTGGGTTCATGGAAATTGGATGGTTCGAGATCAGTTCTGTTCATGTGCAGTGCAGCAATATCATTTTTGCTACGTACATATTCATACAAACAGGAAGCAGCAAACTTGATTAGTTTGTTAATATTGCAAACAATTTGCCATTATTATATTAGATACATATGTATATATATATATATATATATATAAACTCTGAATGCACATAACTGCGTATTATAACCAAATTTAATGTTTTTGCTCTACAGCTGAGGTGAGACATGGACAAAAAATATTCCATTCATAAATGTACAAGCTCTTGAAATTGAGCACATTCTGTTATTGATTTAACCTCCACTATGTCTCCCCATGGTTGAATTAGTCACATGCCAAATAATTAGAAATGACAAAAGGTTATAATAATCTTTTAGAAAATTGGTTCACATACATACAGTATGTACAAGCTGTTGAAGTTAAAGACGTCCTGTGGCATGAGCACATTTTGTTATTGATTTAACCTACACTATGTCTCATCATGGTTGAATTAGTCATTTGGCATTGGGCCACCCCACCAAATGAATTAGAAATGACAAAAAGTTTGTAAACGTGTACAGTATATGACTATGTATTTGACCATATGGAGACCATGCCACTACATACACTAGCAATATAAAGCACAATACATTAATCTAGAAATATATTAACAGTTTGAGACTAGTTTGCAGGAGGAAGTTGACCCAATTTTGAAGTCTGTTTCAATTAACACTTTAAGCACAAAACTCATGGTTCAGAAATTATTGCACTCTTGAGCACCAATCATGACCAGCTGTTACGTCTTAAATTGAACACTTCGATGGCATTTTCTCATTTTCTCAGGCTATGAATCATTCCCTGAAATATCCCACAATACCTATAGTGGTGGCAGGGCTTTCTGCTTGAAGCCCATGCACACTCCTGGACTCGTCTTCTGTGCCTGTGTGAGAAGTTAACCTACAGCTAAGTATGCACGGACTTACTGTCACACCAAAATTTCAATCCGTTTACCTGCAAAGCTTTGAATAGCTATGAGAGAGAGACTGCAAAATGTTCTGACAATGCATGACAATGCTGAATAAATAATTACTCATTGCTATGGCAACGTGGTATGCATGACTCTAACTCTACTGTACTAACACACTTATAGGTGTATGTTTAGGGTATGACTTATGTTATAGGGGATGATTCTGTATCATACATTGGCCTTACATTCGATTTAAGCCATTCCATCGCTGTCCACACCGATGATATGTGTTTTAACTACGATCACTGATGGAGATTTTCTTTTACTTCTTCTCTCGAAATACACAATTTTACACCTTTGTAGGCCAATTCGTTCCATTTAATATGCACGTAGGTGTCATTCACAGGTATATATGCACCAGCATTCTTGACAACTACCTATAGCTGTAGTACGATCTGTACCCATTTTGTTGGACACCAGTTCAAAATCTTTTGGATGCCTGTACCTGTTCGGACGCCTGTTCATGCACCAGTCGGATGCCGGTTTGCACATCCATACGCATGGGCGTTGGGCGGAAACATTATTGTGACACGTACCATATGGAATTAATTAATGATCATTCAACACAGAATTGCAGTAGAAAGATAGGGGTTTACATGAATGCCAAACATGCATGACTCACTGTCAGTGATGGTGATATTGACAGTGTCCTGACCAATCCTCACTCTGACTTCATCAGATGTTTCGATAATGTGTGCCCGAAAGTACTCCACACCCTCAAAAATATCATCATTTGTTATGTTAATGAGAATAGGAGAGGACAATGCACTATTGGCAGGATCCTCTCTATCAGAGAAAACAGTTTGACGGAAGGTTACATTGTAGCACATTGCACTGGAGTAGTCTTCAGGTTCTGCAGTCAAGCATCACATTGGAAGAGAATAGTACAAACTTGTGCACGCTCATAGTACTAATATGTACATACAGCTTGAAGAGTGACATGCACAACACACCTGTAGCTGTCCCATCACTGATTTCAACAATAGCCCACACAGGAACAAAGAACCGTCCGTCAATGCGTAGGGAGACACTGACTTGGCCTTCACCTTCAGCAACAGTGTAACTACACTCCTTGAAGTTCACCTCAACAACTGAAGGGGTATATATATAACTATATTTATAAGATGGACAGAAAGACAGAAATCCTCATAGGCACTATTAATTTTTATGTTTAACTATAATACACGTATATGTATGTGCGAGTCTATGGTGCAAAATAAGCACTAATTGTTCATTCCATTATGATATCTACTACTATGATTGAGCTTCAGAAGGTGCAACACTGGTTTGATATTAAGATCCACTGTTGAATTGTATTTTGGAGTCCTTCTTCTCCTTGAAAAAATGAGTCTACGGGTGGCAATTAGATGACATGCAGGAGGTGAGGGTACAGCCAATCAAAGAAGTGTCTACTAGTTCTTCTGTCAAGGCAAGAACTGAAACGATGATCACACACACACACACAGGTATTGGCCAGAGGAGGACTGTGAGAGTGTTGTAGCACACATCGTTTACTCTGCGCCTGTACGGGACTGTACAAATTTCTAAATATGGGTACATGTGCAGATATGGTTAGAGCGAATGAAAAGAATCCTTTGTGGTTAGGGGTAGACATGTTAAATCTATTACCGGACTTCACTAGCCAAAAGTGATTGACAATTGCCAAACGTTTTGACAACCATCCAGAGGGTGACTCACTTTATATAGGCTACAATACATGGAAAACAGGCGCTAAATGTTGGTGTGAGTGACAGCAAGTGAGGTGACAGGTGATGAATAGACTTAAGGGGGTTGGGATGGTCGGATCAGGCAATGTGTAGGGTACAGAAGTGGTATCTACCAAGAAAACAAGGAACAGGGGACAATATGCAATTATTTCCGTTTAAGGTGTGAGGATGTGACCTAATGTGGCTTGACTCCAATGTAAGCCTATGGTAGAGGCGGGGTTGCTGCTCCAGAACTCTGACTTTATCCCAGTCCACAGGATGGTGGTGGCTCCATGCGTCTCCAGACCCCACAGCTTTCCGGTGCTCCTTCATTCGCTTACCCAGGCACCTGCCTGTCTGGCCTACATACGTACGAAGCTGGGCAACTTGCACATGGGACCTGGTAAACAACTCCTGCCAGTTTTTCTGTGGGGGTCCGATTCTTTGGTCTGACTAGTAGTTGTTTGAGGCTGGTGTTGGGGTGGAAAGAGACCCTCAGTCCTACTGGAGTCAGGACTCGCCGCACTGCTTCACATACTTTGCACCGCCACTGATGAAGACAACCGCATGGTTGTTAAAAAGTTTGGCAATTATCAATCAGTTTTGGCTAGTGAAGTCTGGTAATCGATTTAACATGTCTACCCCTAGCCACAAAGGATTCTTTTCATTCGCTCTGACCATATCTGCACATGCACCCATAATTATTTAGAAATTTGTACATTGCACTCATAGGTGCCAGTCCCATACAGGCAAAGAGTAAACGATGTGTGCTATGACACTCGCACAGTGCAAGTACAGGATGCCCTATATAAAGATGCACGTAAGCCTGTAGACAGTAACTTTTTCTTCCACTTACTGTATAAATTCAGGTACTCAGTGTAACTGAACTAGCAAACAGTAAAAGTGTGCATCAGAATCTACCTATTACCTACACGTGGCAACCTTGCAACCAAAGCAATACTGTTGTGCATGTTTATATCCTACATTGTACAAGTCAATGTTTGGATTTGAGCTGTCACTGCATAACTCACAGTCATCATCTTTTATCAGTATGAAGGCAGTGATGGGCTTAACTGGTCTCACATTCCAGTTATTTTTAATCGTAGGGCCAAAACTAATTTGTGCAATAAAGACCTCATCAAACTCCAGCACATCATCATCAACAATGGTGAAGTTATCAAATGCTGATGTGCTGTTTGGTGTGAAGACAAAGTCACTGAATTTGTTCACAGCATCACTGCGACCAGACTCTGCATGGAAAGGAGCAAACGACATTTTAGTTTGGGTTTCTTCATGAAGTCAATCCACAGAATCTTACGTGTCACTTGAGCATTGCCAAGAATCCTGTCACCAAATAACGGAGCAGGAACTCTTACAAATGCTCTCTCAATGGTGGCATCAATGGAAAACCCTTAAATAAAAGGAATTAGGGATAATGACATAGGTAAATGTGTGTGTACATCTGAAATGAACAGATTCATTTCAAGTGCCTAATGTGAGCAGTATACACAATGAAAGCTGTTTGACCACACCTGTTCCTGGAAAGGATGGTCCAGGCACAACAAGACCTGGAAAGTGGTTGGGATTGCCATAAAGGATCTGTCTGGGAAACCCTTGGATGCTGACTTGGGACACCTCAAATGTTGAATCTGTAACAAGCTCTACAGTTGCTGCTACTTGATTTTCAGCAAATACATAGACATCAGTAGCCCAACGGACTTTCAACTCTTTAGGGAAAAGAATAATAAATGTTAATAATAGTCAATAATTAATACATACTAGTTTGTGCTCACCATCATCATCACAAATCCAAACAGTCACTCGATTTGGTTCAACACCACGGACTCGATCCATTGCACCTCCTTGAAGAGTACAGATAAAGGACTCGCACGGTTCAGCAATTTTGTCATCGATGATCAATAACGTAACATTGTTACTAGAATTAGATCTAAGAGTCTCAACATCTGTAAACTCCAGTGAGCTTCGACTAAAGACAAGAAAGTCTCTGTCAGGGAAGGCTGCAAACAGCAAGGTGAAGAGTGGTATATAATTGCATGCTCTAGAGTGTCAGTGCTTGATATAGTGTCCGCACCTGGTGGTATACCAGTGGCAATAACTTCTCCACATATAACACCAATTTCTATAGCAGAGTCATAGACTCCAAATGCCTGAGCAAACAGTTCCAGTCTCACTCCCTCCCCCTCCCTGACGTGAATGCGTTCTGAGATAATCCAGCTGACTGCTATAACTGTGGGAGGAGACAGTGCATGCATGACTTGTATATACTGTAAGTATAGGTCCTGGTAACTGTTTCCAAACAAATGATACAGGGTGTATTCATGAACTTACAATCATTGTCTTCAATGATTAGATCTGCAACAGTGTTGGTCAGTCCATCCTGAGCCCTGAAAAGAATTGCTGCTTGTCCAATGAACCGAGCAGCAACAATTCTGAGACGAAAAGCTTCAGTTCCCTCAAAGATGTCATCATCAGCAATTTCAATCTCATTTTCAGTTGAATTGGTTTGCTTGGATTGAAATGTAACAGTGAATGTCCTGGATGATGGGTTCTGACTGTTGACAATGTAATCACTCCCTGTATGCATGGTGTGACATTGCATAAGTGTGTGTCAAATAAATATCAGGGTGGCAATAATGAGTAATATCTTAGGTATCAGTAAGAGTTAACTCAACTTTACAAGAAAGGAAGGCACAATTAATTACTCACAAACACCTGCAATTAAGGCATTAATACACAAAGGGTTAGTTGTCTATGGCGACACTTATTATGTTACAAGCAAGCAGCAATTGTCATGTAAAAAATTTAATCTGTGTATTGTAATTTTGTCTACTATCTATAATAGACAAAATTACAATACAGAATGGACGATAACTAACTAGACACACATAATTGTAATAGATGCAAAATGGATGGATGACACTTGCCAAATTCAGCATTTTTCCGAGGCAGGTCTTCAGCAGTTATGTCCACTTCAATGCTTCCATTGAAAGGAAGTGTAGTCAGGACTCTAGCTGACAAACGAATCACTACTGAAGCTCCTTCATTGGCTTGATACTGGTTGAGGTGAAAGTCTGGCCCAACTACATGTTGTGTGTGTGTGTGTGTGTGTGTGTGTGTGTGTGTGTGTGTGTGTGTGTGTGTGTGTGTGTGTGTGTGTGTGTGTGTGTGTGTGTGTGTGTGTGTGTGTGTGTGTATGTGTGTGTTTGTGTGTGTGTGTGTGTGTGTGTGTGTGTGTATGTGTGTGTTTGTGTATGTGTGTGTGTGTGTGTGTGTGTGTGTGTGTGTGTGTGTGTGTAGAAGAGGGGGATGAGACTGCTATTTCTTGCTATTTCTTGGGGGCAAGGGTGCTTGTTCCTTTCTTGTAGAGCAGATGTGGGCTGTTCTGCACAATCTCACTGCGGGAGAAGTGGTCCTCACAACTTACATGGGAGTTGTGCTGTTCCTTGAAAGATCAGCATTGCTATCAGCACCATGACCAGAAACCAGCCCCTCATCTTGCACCGCTCTACAGCTACAGAAGGTAAAATTTATACAGCAGAGAAAAGTCACACAGGTTGTATACGATGCTGACTCAGTCATCTCTGCCAAGAACAGGTTGTAGTTAGGACTTGTGTGCTCTACAATTCACATTGATTGACTAACTCACCCAACCACAACTGCAGCAGTGGAACAATCGTCTGTGCAAGTACCTCTATGCCTTTATAGTTTGTACAGTAGAATATTGGTGTGATTATAAAGTAAAGCTAAAGGTGAAGCAATATATACAATGACAAGAGCTTGTATAGCTGGTAACTTCATCCTGCAAGTTACAACAATCACGTCTAGTTCACACCACATGTGGTATTAGCACCTGTACAAAGGTGCTAATACCATAGGTCAAGCTATGTAAACAGCTGCTGGACATGTTCCACACGAGTACACTTTGTAATATAAGCGAGATTGTGAGCATTGACGAGGTTGTAGTATTAGCTGCCATTATAGCTGCCACTTTGCCATCAACTTTGCGCTATAAGTAAAACACAGTTTGCATAAGTACATATCAAGGCAGATAGTGTTTGAATGATACCAGAAGATGTTTGTGTATACTCTGGACCTCCACATTATATACATATATATACAGGTTGTCCTGTCCCATTGTTCTGGCTGCCCTGTACCCTCATTGTTATTAGTTACACCTTGTTTGCTTTGAATTAGACGAAATCCACCAGTGAATGCATAACAATTTTATACCTGTAGTATACCCTTATAGTGTTAAACATTGGTTAAATGCACACAACGCATGGTTAGCACTGTTTACTCATTGACGTTTACTCATTGACGAGCATTGACGTGCTTGTAGCATTAGCTGCCATTAGCTGCCACTTTGACGTCAACTTTGCCTTAATAACTTTAACTAAAGCACAATTTGCATAACTACATACGTATCACGGCAGATAGTGTTTGAATGATACCAGAAGATGCTTGTGTATACTCTACACCTCCACATTATTCAGGTTGCTCTGTCCCATCGTTCTGGTTCCCCTCTCTCTCAATGTTATTATATATTAGTTACACATTGTATACTTTGACTGAGACTAAATCCAGCAGGGAATGCATAACATGGTTAGCACTGCCATATCACAATGCTGTAGCTGTAGCATACACCACAGAGGCACATACAGTGAGCAGAGAAACAGACATGAAGGTGAGGATTCAACTCGGCTCGAGGGTGCACAGTGATATCAGGGCATGCAACCGTCACGCAAAGTGGCATAACACTCAAACCCAAGCGCATGACTGGCACAAACAGCATGCCCAAGATTCAAGTGTCTGGCCAACATGATTAGTGAGAAGTGCAAGGAGCAGTAGACTGTTACTGTTAGATTGATCAGGTGTCGGATCAGCTTATTTTCATTTCTGCGATCAACCACCCCATGCAAGAGGGGCTGTTAAATATAGTATACTGCCCCACCAGACCCTACGAACTGTCAAGTGTATGTTGTAAGAGATGTTCACTTTACGACTTTCAGTTTCTTGAATTATAGCTAGCTAGATGATACTAAAATATTTATTATGGCCATAATACAGGCGAGGATGGGCACCGCCTAGACAGGTGTCATTGCTGAATATTACACATTAACGTATGCACATACACACACACACACAACATACACAACACGCACACAACACATTTCAAATGCACAATGGACAACTTACTTGTAGCATGTCACAAATGCCAACATGATCAGTGTGAAGTTGGATCAGCTTATTTTAATTTCTGCGATCAACTCTCCCATGCAAGAGGAGCTCTCAATATACGTACGTATATACTACACTGCCCCACCAGACCCTGCAAGCTGTCAAATACACATTGTAAAAAGATGGCCACTTTCAATTCCTTTATGACTTACAGTTCCTTGAACTATAGCTAGATGACACTAAAATGTTTATTGTGGCCATAATACGGGTGAGGATGTGCACCGCCTAGACAGGTCTGATTACTTAATATTATGCACAAACGCAATCATGCACACACACGCACACACATGCACACACACACAACACATTCCAAGTACATAACGGGCAACTTACTTGGAATTCGCACTGTTCTAGGCGGACCAGTGGTGTAAGTAAACATGAGAGCATGTCACAAATTAACTACAGACAATTTAACTAGACAAAACAGCCTAAAAGCTGTCAAGTGTACACATTTAAGGTATATATGTGAAGTGTATATAAGCTACAATAAGCTACAATGGAAGAGTTAATGGTGAGTAGTCTAGAGAGTAGACATGCAGTACACAGTATGGTTTCCACAATTAAGGACCACCACATGTAGAAGCTCCCTAGATGCATCAGAGTTCATGATCAGATATACAAAGCATACTAATAGAGGGTATGTATGCAGGGTGCAGTCTCAAGAGCAGCTGTGGTGTAGCATTATTATTGGTACATCACATCAGTTTGGGCCCAGTTGGATAAGAGTGCTAATCTATGAGAGTATGATATATAGATTAAGTTGGAGTGCAGTCCTATCTGTCGAGTAAGCTGTAGTGTCGGCACACAAGAGCATGCAAGACAATTTATATGCACATATAAGTGCCCTCATGATTCAGGCAATATTGCGTATGAAGCTATGAACGTTGCAACTTACAGGGGAATTGTGCTGTGCTCAGAGAAACTAGCACTGTTGGCAGGTCAACGGTTGCTCGAAACGACCTCATCATGCACCACAACACAACTCAAGGGGCGGGGTGGGGAGTATAACTGCAGATAGAACAATATAGTGTCCACAAATACGTATACGTACGTATTGCACAGGACAACGGTCAGTGTAATGAATTGTTCTATGCTATCTTACCGTATATATATGCACAGAGTTAAATACACTAGCTCAAAATCTTTCAGTGAAGCTTGATCTTCTTTCTAGCCTTTTGATTGTCATTTGGTAGTTTGACTGTCCTATAGCTACGTGTAGCTTACCATGTGATCAACCAGCTGCTGCCGCTGTCACCATACGTACCTTCTCTCTATATAGGTACCTCAATTTATAGCAACTTAAGTCTTTATATTTTATATATATGCCCATAGCTAAGAAACTGTAATACACACCACCACCACACAGTGCAAGTTGTAGTGAATGCTTAGGTAAAGTAAAAACACCAGAAGTGACAGAATGGTTGCAATTAAGTCAGGGTGTGCACATTAAGAAACTTGCTCGTTTGTACTGCAAAAATACCACTACCACAAGTTGCAAAGGATCGTGACCAGTAAGCCAACACTGACTGTGCAGCCTCTGCCACATGCTGCTGTCACTTCAATGACAATCATGAATAAGGTATTAAATTTTACTTGGAAGCCAGAATGGAGGATGGCAGCAATGATATCACCTTTTCATCTGCTCACCTACGGCTGTGCCATCACTGCAAAACATAGTTCACAACTGGAGCATGCAGAAACAGACTGTGTAGAGAGAAAGCAGGCAATGCTACGTACGTATAGAAAACATGCCCACAGCTGCTTCTGCTTGAATGATGCCGTATATAGAGTTTGGATATATGTTTTTCCGATGCAACATTTAAGAGCAGAACCTTAAAAGCGTAGTCTACTTCCCTGCCCTCCTCTGTGCCTTGGGCAAAGCTTGTGCTTATATACCACATCCTTTGCAGACATGTAGGAGCCAGCCTGTTGTGTCTGTCTGTTCTCACTTGTACACTGCCGGGTATGGCAGTGGTAGATTAGGCCAGTACACAGCAAGCATATGAACAGAGCACATTCACCTCCATGCATGCACAGTGCATGTAGTAAATACACAAAACAAGCCATAATTCAGCTACTGACTGCTGTGCATGTATGAAGAGTGTACGTTGGTGCGGTGTATTGGCACTTACCTTTATTTTGACTGCATTCTGCAAAGCACTGCCACTGTATTCACTATAGCAACAGTAGCAGTCATCACAGCAAGAAGGACAACTACAACAGCTGCTACCATCACAGTGACTTCTGTTGGCGGGTCAGTAGATGTGTCAGTAGATGGGTCAGTAGATGGGTCAGTGGGTGGGTCAGTGGGTGGGTCAGTAGATGTAGGGGTTGGGTGTAGGGCATTCGGGCCTGCCTTGTGAACTTTTAGAATTACCGTATGTATATATACAAAATGGTACACACATAGCCATACACAACTAGAAGTACACCCTTTCCATATGCACATACATACGTATGATAACTGTGCATGTAACTATATTAAAACACTCAGAATTAAGGTGCATATACACTTTTGGCACTTAAAATTGAGAATTTGACAACTTTGGGGTCTTCCTAGTAAATGCACCAGTAAACATCTCAGCTCTCTGAACAAACACCTAAGGAGGGTTCAAACAGATTTTGTGTATACACAGTAACTAAACAGGTATATAAGCAGTGAAATACTATACAATCATATTGTGATAATGTGGGTCAAGACTAAAAGGATAGCCTAGCTAGCACTTTGATGCCTTCTTACCCTCCTTGACTGTGTAAACTCCATGGCCAGCAACTGCACACTGGACCCACTCAAGGAGTAAGACTCAATAATTGAGCAACAAGTCCAACTCAGTTCAACTCAGCAACTCAACTCTTTACAGAACAAGTGACTACAGTTTAAGTAGCAAATACCAGTCTGAACCAGTTACAATCAGTTACAGCACAACTTAGCACATACACAAATCAGCAACTGTCAGTCATATGCACTGCTGTCACATGCACTGTTGCACGTATGTATGTACAGTATATACATGGTTGTGAATTGTACAAATAGTGTTCACTAGCACTAAATAATAATATAATATTATACTGCAAGTGTACGTAAATGAATGCTGGAGTGCAAGCAAGCGTATATACGTATATATTGGGCATGGCATGCGTATGTGCATATATATAATTATGCATTATTAATTATTGTATAGGTGTGATGGCACAAGAATGGAGGTATACGTATAGCTGCTTAATTAAAAACACTCATGCATTCATGCTCATTATTAGAAATGTGGACAGTAGCATTAGCTATTTATATACTATAGTTATATTTGACGGGCAACCAGTGATCAACTTATAATTTATAACTGTGTGTATGTAAGTACTGTGTGTCCAATAATTATAAGTGTACATGTACGTGCATTCAATGCGTGTTGGTGCATTTCCTTAGTTCTGTAAATTCATGGTTATACTATGTATAATTATGATGCTTACAAGTAGCTGTGTGTATGTGTGTTGCAACCTCTAAAGTTGCCTACAAAGCATGAAAGTGTGGAAGTTTTCTGTTATGAAACAATCAATCTTCTGTCTCATCATCAACGCCCTTGGCAAGGCAGGCTAGTGCACACTTCAGTGCGTTTTCCCTCCCCAGGACAGCACTCTGATGGACCCCTGCACTTTCTGGTGGCTACAGCAGTCCCATTCTGTCCACATGGAGCACCACAGGCACCAGGCACCCACGAGGACCAACCAGCATCACCTGCAAACAGACAGTGTTCAACATAAGTATGAAAGATATTATTAACTAAATTCTGACCGTAGGCCAAGATATAAAATACAATATAAATAAATGTGAATGCCTAAGTATGCATGTTTTACTCTGTCATTATTATACAATTGTACGTACATATTTTAATCAGGGTTATGCAAACTGCATGCATTTCAGTCATTGATATACGTACTAATAATCTATGACAGTGACTATATCCAAATGTCTTATATAGCTCACAAGGGAAGGTATTGCAGTGCTCTACTCTGTAAGGCAGCCCATCACAATCATTTCCTCCATGTGCAGGCACTGGGTTATTGCATTCCCGTACCAGGACCTTTGTGCCACCACCACAGGACACTGAGCAGGAAGTGACCTCTAACCAGCTGGACCAGCCTCCATGGATTGCATAGTGCAATTGAAACAAATACATGATGATAAAAGTGTATATAATTGGAACAAATACATTGGTAAATGTGATGAGAATGGGTCAGCTACAGGAGTCACCATTTGCACAGTGAGTGCCTGTATAGTAAAAGCTTGAACGAATTACCTCTATAATTTCTTTTTGAGGCATAATAATAGAACAAGAAATGGATCTTCAAGGGCTCAGCATTACTCCTTGCTTAATGTTCTTGTTCCAATTCTATCTGGTGTTACATGCAATTGAAAATGTTGTGTTTCTGCTGTCTGCATGTTGATGCTAGATCAGCACAGAAGCAACACCCTGATCATGATGTGCGGCTAAAAGAGTATATTGGTGGTTAGAATCCTGTAAGCTGATTTAGTCTAACCTATGATTACCATTTTCACTTAGACAATCTACACAGCTAGAAGTGACAACTGAAGTTTGGTTAGGGGCAAGCCTGTAATCACTCTGCAGTAACATGCACACACACTAAGAGTATCACACCAGTATGGTCTATATGTGTGACTGACACACGTGAACAAAGAATGAATGTAAGTTGCTGTACATCATTATCTACACCACAAATCCAATGTACTCGCACTTGTACTTAATGCTTAGCATACACCGTGGTGATTGGCATACCATCATTGTCTCTGATTGTGATTCTTGTATTTCCTGCTGATGGATCAACCTGAAAACCCTTTGACACCAACTCCTCAGAAATATTCAAGGTGCATAGGAAGGACTCCTCCTCATCTTTTTCAATCTTCATATAATCTAATATACTCACTGATACAGTGGCAGTTGTCTCACCAATTTGAAATGCTACAATATATGGTCCTGGTTTGAAGTCAACATTTGCTACACATCAAAGATAGAAAAAAGAAAAAGTTGTACTAAGGATGCACATTATAATGACACATAAATTATAATATATATTCGTAGGGCTGCTACATTCTAGACATTTGATATATAAATGTCACATTATATGTATGTTATAGTAATGATACTAGTAATGTAACTCAAAGATGCAAAAGTCACTCCCAGCTCAGTGTCCTGGCAGTTACTGAGGATGCAGCTGCATTTTCACTCCACAAGTTCAACGGGGCTACAGAGATCAATCAGAATGTCTTGGCACTTACAGTTGCAGAGCTGGGTGAAACTTTGCATGTAAGCTACATTGTTCTGTTGATGGAGCTGTGCTGGACACAAGGGAAGCTAAACTGCCTGTAGACACACGACCACTTGGTCCTCCACACCAACTCCTAATGGATGGAATCGTGCTGGACACTAGGGAAGCTGAACTTCCTGTAGACACAGGACCACTTGGTCCTCCACACCAACTCCTACTGGATGGAGTCATGCTGGACACAAGGGATTTTACCATTTTTGTTAGTGTTTTGGATTATTATTTGGAGCTGTATATACATGTTTTGCTGTTTACCCCCACTTGATTGATTGATGATTTATATGCCAATCTAGATTTTATGGGTACTTTATTGATTTGAACACACAGGTGGTTGTCTTAGACAGGTTTCACTGTATAAATATACACATACATCTGAGTTTTCAATGCTCTATTGTGTAACAATTAAAATTTGCCTGCCTGACTTTTATTCTGAATAATTATACATACACAGTTGTTTCAGGATGTGTCCACTCCCGTTCCTTCGCTCATTGCAATAACTCACACGTGCACGACGATTATATATAGTACTGGAACTGCGGAGTCTCATCACCTGCTAAATAATGGCCATTGCATGGATGAGGCTAGCTCCACTGTTTTATATATAGTCGCATTACTGATTGCAGTGTGCATGCGATCGATCAGGTGACTATATATATATATATATAGGAAGTAACCCTAAAATGACTAATGGGTTTGTGTGGTTGTGTGTTAACTGTGTTGCCAACGTAATAACAAATGGCCATTATTCTGCAAGCTTTGAATTATGTAGTCTATTTGCTATATAAATGCATGGCTGCATACAAAAGCATAGCAATGTATTCTATTACAATGACATTATATATGTATCCAATGATGTATATACATATGTACGTAGATACAATCCTTAAAATTACATATATATATACGTACATGCACAGAAGCCAGCTGCATGCATGTGGCATTTACGTACATATTAATATATGCACATTAATTCAAGTTATAATTATAATTATGATCAGTTCGATCAGATGTCAATGTCACTTTAATAGTAATGAATGCACACAATTGCACACTGTGTCCTACAGTTTCTCAGCTGTCTAATATAGTAAACAGTACAGTTCATTGCAACAGGCATCTCTTGAGTGTTGTCTATGTTCCTAAAGCCTGTATGTGTAAAGCAATAATACTAGGCCTAGGGAACTACAGTAATGCAACAGAGTCAAAACACTACAGTTACAGTTTTACGTAGGCTCCTGCTCTCTTCTCATTAACCACAAGTCAGTTCCCTGTAGCGGGTGTAGCTGAAAGTGGTGTCGAACAGGCTATTTGTTGTGTAATTCTGCCACACTCCCTCAATCACTGTGTCAGAAGTTAGAGGATGTGCACCAGCCTGACTGGAACCCACGTATAAGCAGATGCTACGTGGGATAGCAGGCACCCCATTTTGCGCCCAAGTGCTTTCATACACTTCGGCAAACATGGTACGGCTCTTGGCTGCTCCAGGAGGGTACAAGGTGAGGATGAAGTTACCTGGAGGTGTTGTTGGTTCCAGTTTGGTGGGAACACCCCAGAACTGGCCTGCAGTAAATAAGGGAAAACACAATAACAAATTATAAGAATAATAAATGTCATGACTATTGTGCATTGGCATGCAATACTAGCATATCCGTTCTTATTTACCAGTCATGGTCGAAGCAGCTAAAGGGAAGTCTCATTAAATAGACATGCACAGAACGCCAACAACTGAGTCTCTACAGCAGCCTGCGGTCAGTGACAGTGTTGCCCGCATGAAGCAGAATGCGTAGACGCTTTGCAGGTTTGATACTTCTTCTGCCTATCGAAAGCAACATTATACAGTGGATCTGCGGAGGAGGTTTCTTGCAAGGTTCAGGATCACTGTTCTGTACCTACGCACCTTCAAAGGCTTCATTCAAAGAGGTAACGTTTTAAATGATGTTGTTAGTGCAAAAATTACATTAAAAAGACAGCATCTCTGTTCCTAGCTTCAGACAGAAAAGATGTATTTTCACACTTTGCCAGAAGTGACCAGTGTAATGGTCATTTGACACTTGAAGGTTTAATAATAATGAATAACAGTACAGTGGTCAAATGGGTACAGAACACAGAGAACAAAGTGATTTAGAAGTTAGAGCTACAAATTTGCAGAAATAGGATCAGAGAGCTCGGTTGATGACCACTCACACATACAGAAACATAGGACAAATGATGGCACAAACAGTGGAGGCTGCAAAACCGTAATAATTACAAAAAATAAAGGAAAGTGAAAGAATGAACAAGGCTGCATGAGCCACAAAATTAAAAAGAGAAGAATGTGCAAACAAATGGGAATGGAGAGAATGAAGCATTCAATGAAGTTGCTATACAAGTACAATGATGCACTTTATATATACTATTTGTAGCACATAGTGTACATACATGAGTCAATTCAGTGCAAACGGAAGTCAAGTATTTATAAAATAATCTTATACACATAGTTATACTTCAATTGTGTCCAACTTACCAATCAGTCCATGGGCCGAGGGACGTTGGCACAGACCACGGTTAATGATAAACTTGATCAAGTTTTGCGGCATGGTCCTTACCAATATCTTCTGGCAGTGTACCCACATCACAAGATGCGCCGATCCAAGTCCACAGTTGGGGGCGTCAATCCTCACAAGTTTGTTTCTGTGCTTCACTGCAAAACCATACATATCTATCGAATCGTTGACTAGTTTCTCCCCATCCACCGTTGCTTCACAAGTGCCATCCTCAGTGACAGATACATTTACATAATGACATCTATTTGCCCTGTCTGTTCCTACAACACCAATCGCCTTAATCACATTTTCCGCAGGGTCTTTGGCTGCTACGTAGTGGGCATTCACAGAAACACAGTTATCAGAGATGAGATTTAAGAATTTGTTAGGTTTCCCTTTAACTTCATAGCACATTGGGTATCCGGCAGTATCACAATTATACCTGCTACCTTCAGTGAAATTCAATACGGAAACGGTGTAGATGAGATTGGCAAACACAGTGTCATTGACGTCTCTCAGCTGGCCTGGATTTGGAGAGCAGCCATCTACAGTACAACAAGGGTGGAAAGCAAAGCAGACGTAAAGTCTGTGTGAGAGTCATACAGAGTTGTACATGTGTGAGAATTATACAGAGTTGTGTGAAAATTATAGAGTCGTATGTGTGAGAGTTGTCTGCCTTCTTTGGCATGATATGAATGTGACTTGCAAGTGGTTTCTATCTGCATTGACATTCACAATAACAGAAGAAAGTGGTACAGTGATTGTAGTGGTATGTCTCTTACCAACGATGACCACTTCAATGTGGTCATTGCCAATAATTGAAATACGATGTCGATCTTGTTCCGGCACTTGAAGTTCTAGTCTAACAACTTCATTCCCTTCTTCTTCAGTGTCGCAGCTGGCAAGGAATGAGAAAAATGTTTCTGTTTCCCCAGCATTAAATGTGACACTGTCTGTTGCGGTAAAGTCAGTAACATCTGTACAGAATGTACAAGAGAAGGCAACACTGATATAGTACAGAATATACATTGATAAGGCTCATGCATGTACATGTGCGTATTGTAAACACTTGGCAGACAAGATTAGGAGTCTTGCATAATACAGAATGTGCCTTCAAAATCAAATATTACAAAGCACAGTACATTTGCAACACAGCTTGCACGAATCAACTATAGTATGTACGTAGATGGTAATATGATGTGCAATACGCTCCACGTACCAGCCCCTCCGGCAGTTATATTCGCAATAATGCTAATAGTGAACGAAGTCCTGAGATCACCACGAGCAAGCACTGTGATGTATTCGGGATCATCGTCGCTTTCCACAGCCAAAAGGGTGTCAAGCTGAAATTCAACCTCCAGCACTGCAAGGGATAGAAGCAGTTAACAATCATCAGGTCTTCATTTCAGTTCCTCTACATACCACATGAATTCGAAGTTTTGCAGCACCATTAGGCTCCACATGAAAATAGCTTGCTTGCATGCAAATTGTCTTACGTAGCTGCTACTGCTGCTGCTGTACGAATGTGACCCAGTGTGGCATGATTGCAGGGTGTGATAATCAGCATACAAACTGATGAAGCTTACATGAACAATAATCTGAGTAACTTAAACCTCTGCTGAATTCAACTTGAATGCTACCACAGATGCACCACTGCATGCAGCAGTGACTGTCTACACTACCAGCTCAAACATTCCTACTTTACTGCCAAATTGTCTCTAATTTCTTTTTGTGGCATGATAATAGAACAAGATATGGGTCTTTAAGGGCTAAACCTTACTACTTGCTTAATGTTCTTGTTTTAATTCAATCTGTACATGCAATTGCAAACGCTGTGTTTCTGCTGCCTACATGGTGGCACTATGATGAGCACAGAAGCAACACCCTGGTTATGATGTGGGGTTACAAGAATACAGACATAGAGGTGATTAGAAGAATCCTGTAAACCCATTTCGGCAAACCTACATAATGATTACCCTTTTTACTGTGACACTTTACACAGCTATAGGAGTGACGACTGAAGTTCAGTTTGGGGCATGCCTGTAATCACTCTACAGTAATGCAGTATGCGCACACACTAAGACTATCACACCAGTTTTCTACTTTGAGTGGCACACATGAACAGAGAGTGGACAAGTTGCTGTACATCATTATCTACACCACAAGTACTCGCACTTGTACTTAATGCTTAGCATACACCATGGTGACTGGCATACCATCATTGTCTCTGATCGTGATATTTGTACATGCTGCAGAAGGATCAACCTGAACGTCCTGTGACACACACTCAGCAGAAATGTTCGAAATGCATGTGATGAACTTCTCATCTTCTTCAATCGTTATATCATCCAATATAAGCTCTGATACAGTGGCAGTTGTATCACCAATCTCAAATCTTGCATAATATGGTCCTGGTTTGAAGTCAGCATTTGCTACACACAAGAATGGAAGAAAAAGTGGCGCTAAGGATGCACATTATAATTTATACTATTATACATATGGATATTTTTAGGGCTGGTATGAATGCTACAAACTAGACTTTTGGTGTGTAAATATCAACATCATAAATCATACATGGTATACTAATGATATTAATAAGGTAACTGAAACACGCAAAATTCACTCCCAGTGCTGCAGCTGTGGCGCCCCCATGGTACTGTGGATGTCCTGGAGCTGCACTACCTCTCTGCAACTGCGATGGCGCTACAGAAAGTACTGGCAGTTACAGCTGCAGAGCTGGGAGTGATGTTTGCATGTTGAGCCCCATTATTATTATCATTCGAGATTTGAACAGTAGTTCCTGGTATTCAACAGATATTCTTCTATTAATGCAAGTTGCAACAGGTCACACCACCACCAGTGCAAAGAGTGTTTGCGCCAATGTCTGAAGGAAAAATGCCAACACCATTAAATGGTAACGGTCAATAGTTGCAGTTTGCCCATAAATGGCGTGAGCGCAGCGACACATGCTATCTATGTTAAACTGTAAGTAGTGATCGGTGAAGATGTTTGCCTGGAGAGATGGACAAGGCCATTGCGCAGTATGGCAATAACAAATCATGCTATGTTGAGAAGGCGTTCCTGGATTCTGTCTGCAAGCTTCACAGGGAGGAGATCTGTAACGTGACTTGGAGTCTGCAAATCAGTGAGTTGGTACAATTACATAAGTCGAAGTTGCAACTATGGAAGGCTGTTGTTGTGAATTGTGACCAGAGACCAGCCCAACTAAGAGGGAAATCTAGACATCAAATGCGGACGAAAGTGAGCGAAGTGCAGTTGCACAGTCCGGCATTTGTGGTATGCTGATAACACCATTCTGTCCCTCCTCCTTTCGAAAACACTAAAAACTGAGCTGTATGTAACTACGTACGCCCTTATGTGAGCTATTACGTTATTCGCTAACAATTAACTGTCGTTCGCTAACAGTTATCCCTACGCGGTTCACCGTTAACCTTTAAACGACAATAACCATAACTGTTGTCTGGTAGCATAATGCTCTCTATGCACCATACTATAATACTAAATAAACAGCAATGTTGCAGTATTCACTGTATGTGTATGTTTCTACGCAAGTCATTAACACAAGGCTCTGTGTGTGTTGCTCAAACAATGCACACAGATTAGTGGAAGTACACACATACAGGGTCTGATGGTTGCACTAACCCTCAGCAGTGCCAGCCCTTGTGTTTAGCGTCACATTGTAGGGACACTCTGCAGGCTTGCAAGCAGTAATTGTCAAGTCGACTGCCCCTACATCCTCTTCTACCTCGGCCACAGGCTCCAGTGTGAGTATAACCACTGCAAAGGACAGCAAATAAATGAACTTGACCATACGCAAGAGATGGATGCTTCTCCACAGTTTGATTGATCAGAGTACCATAATTTTCATACTCCCTAAACCACAGTTGTTAATTCACTGTGAAATTGGAATGTGTACATATGGATATCATCTGAATCATTTAATGACAAGAAATCTTTGGCTCTTGCAACATATACAAAACGAAGTCTGACTGGATCATAATTAATCCTCGGCACGCATGCGCCGCAGTAGCTAGCTAGTTGGGTGAGTGTGTGTCCAGTTCGATTTTTGCATACAGTAACAAATCGGCCAGAAGATCTCTGAATCGGCTCAGTGCTGCAAAAGATTGAATTAAAATGTGGGGGTTTAGCATAAAATAGCATCTTAGCAAAGCTACAGAACTCATGTCGAAGTTTATTAGCACAGGTGTCAGCCATTTTGTTTGCCTTCGCACACGAGCATATTTTAATCACGTAATGTTGCTCCCCACCACGTGGTGTTAGTTAGCTTTGTCACTGTGTTTTTTGTGTTGTAATATAGCGCACATGCGTATCTTAATCACTGGATGTTGACTTGAACCACTGGTATTCATTTGCCTGAAGGAAGGTATATATGTCCTCACCGCAGTGCTCCATGCAGCTGAAGAAGGTACGTATGCCCTCAGTGCAGTGCTGTATATAACCAGTGTAAGGAAGGTGTGTTGTGACTGTGGCCATGAACTCCCATACAAAAGAAAGTAGCTATAATTGATGTCAGTGTCAGTTTTTGACACAATGCCAGCTTTAATTATAGGACTACATCTTCTAATCACACTTTCATTGGGATGACTGAAACTTCCTATAGGCTCTTGGGCCGAGGGTTTAGCACTTTAGTGCCTAGTTTCCATAGATTTTGGTCAGATGTGTTGTCCCTCTAATAAGCAGAGCTAAAAATTTCAATGCAAAACGTCAGACTAGGCAATAGCATACTAAACAAGCTGATGTTACCCTCCTTCTGTAATCATATCTTTCAACCTGAACAGAAACTGTTTTTAGACAGGTGACAGGCTCACACCAAAGACACTGACATGAATGCTGACTGAGACTGAATCACTGAGAACAAGAGCAAGAGCAGTCACAGCAACCACGCACAACACTGTGCAGAATATGTGACCTCGTTCACCGGTGTACAGTATGTAATGTCTGTATGTTAGAGCACCACTCACAGTCATCATCTTTAATGTCAACTTTGGCAGCGTCTGGTGACGTCAGGTGAACACCACGGGATGCGGTATCTGGTGGAATACTCAGATCAATGTAGAAATCCTCAGGAAACTCAGGCTCTTCATCAGGATTGACCTGAACAATGAAGGTGTATGAATTCTGTCTAGGTGAAATGGTGATTTGGGTGTCCAAAGTCCTGTAATCTTTGTCAGCTGAAGAATGATAAGGGGTAGGATGAGTTGAGTAAAGGAGAAGGGTTGGCTATTACCGAATACGTACGTACACATGCATATTCATTACTGCAGTAAGACATTGTATTACGTATATTACACACACTATAATTAACGTACATGAAGTATTTATGGGCAGTCGATCCTGAATACGTTGTCCATACACTGTTACATGTCACTCACCTTCTGCACTTCCATCTCGTGTGGACACGCGGACTTTAATGGAGAAAGTACGGACCTCAAGTACTTCCAAGGTGATAGGCACATACCTCACCCTCTGGCCTTCCGTCACAGTATAAGTGGCATGACTGAACCTTACAGGAATCTCATATTCTATGCAAACAGACAATGGAGGTATGGTGACTCACCTATTTAGGTAGCTGCTCAGTGCACACAATGGCCAAGTCAACAGGACAAATAAGGTGCAAATTGTGAATGTGACACTATTGACCAGCTAAGCAGTGATTGTGTGCAGTACTGCAGCTGCCCAGGACTGATGCAGTACATATATGTAAGCAGTTGAAACGACTTTCAGGCCAAAATTTTCTGTGATTCCCTCCCCTCCCTCCACTCATACTGTGCATAATAAATATTACTATTACGGTACACGCAGTAAAAAAGTTAACGTTCTACGGGCGTACTACACCTACGGCTACGGGTGTACGACGCCTACGGCTACGGGCGTACTACGACTACGGCTACGGGCGTACGACGCCTACGGCTACGGGCGTACTACGACTACGGCTACGGGCGTACGACGCCTACGGCTACGGGCGTGCTACGCTTACGGCTACGGGCGTGCTACGCTTACGGCTACGGGCGTACTAGTCTAAGGCTACGGGCGTACTACGCTTACGGCTACGGGCGTATCGCGGCTACAACAACTATATACAACATATATGTATGTATTGTATTGTTGTGTTTATATGAATATGCTCACGCGGCTACAACTACGGGCGTGCTACAGCCTCAGGCGTACTATGGGCTTGCACCGGTGTAAGCTAACCTCTGGTCACTACAATCGTGAAAGGTAAATCTGACGATTGACGGAGGTATGGCCTCTTAGACGCTAGCGTAGCTAGCTGACCCTTCTTGCGCCTCCATTTTCGCCTTGCACGGAAGCGGTCGTGCTACGCAAGGCTACTCAGATGCAATTCAACCACTGAAAGCTGAAACTCCGCGGAATCGCTCAAGTGCAAGTGCATGCGTAAGTAGCTATACTTCGTATGCCAACTGAGCTAAGACTGGTACAGGCGTACTACGGCTACGGGCGTCCTAGGCAACAGCTACGGGCGTACTACTGCTACGGGTACGGGCGTAGTACAGCTACAGGTATGGGCGTACTACGACTATGGCTACGGGCGTACTACGACTACGGCTACGGGCGTACTACGACTATGGCTACGGGCGTACTACGACTATGGCTACGGGCGTACTACGACTATGGCTACGGGCGTACTACGACTACGGCTACGGGCGTACTACGACTACGGCTACGGGCGTACTACGACTACGGCTACGGGCGAACGTACGGGCGTACTACGTTAACTTTTTTACTGCATATACCGTATGTTACAATGTACAAATAAGTAGAGTAAGTCTATTCAGGTATTTAGGGGAAAAGCAAAGTGATAGACGAGCATTTACACAAGAGGTGCAAAATTCATGGGTGAATAAATGAGTAAGGTTAGTGTCAGTATATAACAAATGGGCAACAGTGAACTATGTTCACAAACTTTAGCCAATAATGTCCACTAAGTACATTTTCAGTGCAAAGCATGTACATATAGTGTGAATAAGCTTGTACATACATACAGAAAATTTTAGGAGGACCATACACAACAACACAGGATAAATGCACATTTCAAGCACATGCAGCAAAAGCAGTGCATTACTTGTAGCAAGCCTCACCATCATCTTCAATGTGCACTGTGGCTCTTTCAGGTGACCCCTTGGCAACACCATACCTAGCAGCTGCTAGTGGGATCTCCAGGTCCAGGAAGAAGTATTCATCAAACTCAAGATTTACATCGTCCCTGATGGTCACAGTGAAGGTGCGCTCCTTCCTTCTAGCGTTGAAGGTCACAGGAATCCTTGCACTTTGATAATCAGTACCACCTGAAGGGAGATGGAATGTGCAAACTAGCTAGTGCAAGCATAAAAGTGAGATACTTTGGCTATGTATGTTTGCATTATGTACTTTCACTGTTACAATTAGGCAACATAACTTGTTATTCTTACATAAATGCAACATACTAACATAATAACTAACAGGTTTGACGATAAACTACTGCATGATGCTCACCAGTAGCATTAGCATTCGTGTCGATTGTGACGACATAGACAGTGAAGGGTCTATCATGGTATCCAGGTGTCTCCAAGGTGCCAGTAAATGATCGCTTGTTTTCTCTAACAGTGTAGGTGGATGAGCTGAACTTCACAGGAATCAAACGTTCTATGTCAAATGCAAAAAAGGTTATATGGTAACAGTTTTAGATGTAAGGTATTAGTGGCATTTGTGCCTAATAGCCAAGTCAGCATGCTTGCAATTAGCACATGCACATATGCCACACACTGTTTGACCCCTCACACAACCACACCACACACTGTTTGACCCCTCACACAACCACACCACACACTGTTTGACCCCTCACACAACCACGCCACACACTGTTTGACCCCTCACACAACCATACCACACACTGTTTGACCCCTCACACAACCACACCACACTGTTTGACCCCTCACACAACCACACCACACACTGTTTGACCCCTCACACAACCGCACCACACACTGTTTGACCCCTCACAACCACACCACACACTGTTTGACCCTCACACAACCACACCACACACTGTTTGACCCTCTCACAACCACACCACACACTGTTTGACCCCTCACACAACCACACCACACACTGTTTGACCCCTCACACAACCACACCACACACTGACCCCTTACACAACCACACCACACACTGGTCTCACATAACCACACCACACACGCTGAGGTACTAAAACACTGCCTCCATTACAATTCCACATATTAAAGGCTCATCACAAACCATTGGCAAATCATTAATTTCCTAGCCTTATGAGTATGTTCCCTGACAAACAATTACATACATACGGTACAGGGCACAAGTAAATGGCATTTTCTGCGAAATTGCCGTATAGGCAATCTGCGGATTCACACGCAGCAAAGTGCAGTCATCCGGGAAGCGTCCTCAGACACTTCACGAAGAGTCCGCGAAATCAGTGAGAAGGATCTGCAGATGAAGTATCATGACAGCCATTTTCTTGTGAAAGTGATTAAATGACTACGATTAGCGACTTGGTAAACAATGGCTTACTTTGCGACTACGATTCATGACTTTGCAAGTGAATCGCTTTGTGGATACGCAGCAGATAATACACTGATCAGTGAACAGATCATTGACATTCTGTGAACAGAGCATGAACATTCTGCGGCTCACTACACGGCAATTCCCCTAAATCTGACCAGAAATTGTCGGATTTTTGTAAGTTATTTGTGGTGTATCGTAGCTAGTCTCACCATCATCTTGAATGTTCACTGTGGCTCTATCAGGTGACGCCTTGGTAACACCATAGGTAGCAACTGCTACTGGGATCTCCAGGTCCAGGAAAAAGTATTCATCAAACTCCAGGATGAAATCATCATTGATGGTCACAGTGAAGGAGCGCTCATTCCTTCCAGGGTAGAAGGTCACAGGAATCCTTGCACTTTGATAATCAGTATCACCTGAAGGGAGATGGAATGTGTGAACTAGTGCAAAAAACTGCTACAATTAAGCAACATAACTTGTTATTCTTACATAAATGCAACATACTAATATACTAACAGGTAAGACGATAAACTACTGCATGATGCTCACCAGCAGCATTAGCATTCGTGTCGTTTGTGACGACATAGACGGTGAAGGTTCTAGCATGGTTTCCAGGTGTCTCCAAGGTGCCAGTAAATGAGCGCTTGTTTTCTCCCACAGTGTAGTTGGATGAGCTGAACTTTACAGGAATCACACGTTCTATATAATAATATATATATTAAATATAAAAAGGTTGTCCATTTTTTTGGTGGCATTTGTGGATAATAGCCATGTCTGCACGCCTGCAGTTAGCACATGTACATATTCCACACACTGTTTGACCCCCTCACACAACCACACCACACACTGTTTGACCCGTCACACAACCACACCACACACTGTTTGACCCCTCACACAACCACACCACACACTTTGACCCCTCACACAACCACACCACACACTGTTTGACCACTCACACAACCACACCACACACTGTTTGACCCGTCACACAACCACACCACACACTATTTGACCCCTCACACAACCATACCACACACTGTTTGACCCATCACACAACCACACCACACACTGTTTGTCCCCTAACACAACCACACACTGTTTGACCCCTCACACAACCACACCACACACTGTTTGACCCCTCACACAACCACACCACACACTGTTTGACCCCTCACACAACCACACCACACACTGTTTGACCCCTCACACAACTACACCACACACTGTTTGACCCCTCACACAACCACACACTGTTTGACCCCTCACACAACCACACCACACACTGTTTGACCCGTCACACAACCACACCACACACTGTTTGACCCCTCACACAACCATACCACACACTGTTTGACCCCTCACACAACCACACCACACACTGTTTGACCCCTCACACAACCACACCACACATCGCTGTGCCACTCAAACTGTCTCCACTGCACTCCCACAATGGCATAATAAAGGCTCATCACAAACCATTGGAAAATCATTAAACTTTTAGCCCTATGAGTACGTTCCCTGACAAACAATTACATACATGGCAAGTCTCACCATCATCTTCAATGTGCACTATGGATCTTTCAGGTGATGCCTTGGTAACAGTACAGGTAGGAGGCGCTGTTGAGATCTCTAGGTCCAGGAAGAAGTATTCACTAAACTCCAGAATGAAATCGTCATTGATGGTCACAGTGAAGGGGATCACATGCCTTGCAGAGGAGAAGGTCACAGGAATCCTTGAACTTCGATAATCAGTACCACCTGAAGAGAGATGGAATGTGCGAACTAGTGCAAGCTCAAAACGTGTGATACGTACTTGGGGTTTAGGTACATAATGTATACGACGAACGTCCATGCCTAGATGCTTCCACAATACCGTTTCTAACAATGAATATATGAACATGTAAATGTACCATATCACTATCTAGCTGTCTAAGCTGTGAGGTTGCCACTTTATGATCTATGCTATTTTAATAAACATTTTTGGGTACCCAGAATGCATAAAAGAGCTCTGTATGACTTGGAACAAGAATGGCACCATCAGTCCACTGGTATAATATGTTTCATGAATGTCAGCAATAGGGCAGATTGGTGCACACTGGTATCCTTTCCCTCCTCAATGGGTATGGGGTGCTTCGAAGCAACCGAAATGCATGAAAGGCTCTGTACGAGTCAGGTGACACGTTGAAATAAAGTGGTGTCTCAGACCCTAGCATAAACACACTCAACAAACTACTTCTGCAGGGCAGGTACGTACTTGGACGCTAGTCCTGTCAAACACATTCCAGGCCTACATATACATGTGTGTAAGTGTATGTAGGCGTATGTTCGTGTATTTATGTATAAAATTAATTAATAGTGGCACAGATTTGCATATATGGAGAACAAACAAACAGCTCAAAATTAGTGCATTATCCTTCGATATTTATTCATTGCTACAACAAGGCACTGCAAACTGCATTATAAGCAAATGGAACAAATATTCACATAACTGTAACAATAAACACTCCATGAAACTCACCAGTAGCATTAGCATTCGTGCTGTGTGGGACGATATACACAGTGAAGCTTCTAGGATAGTAAGCAGGTGTTTCCAAGGTACCACTAAGTGATAGTTGCTTTTCTCCCACAGTGTAGGTGGATGACCCAAACTTCACAGGAATCACACAATCTATGTCAAAGGTTAAAAAGGTTGTAGGGAATAGTTATATGTATGTAAGAATTAGTGGCATTTGCACATAATAGCCAAGTCAGAATGCTTGTAATTAGCAAATGCTGGTTTTTACTAAAGTGTTCTTGTAATTAATTAGTCCATAGTTTCTTGGGCTGGTATGAAGCAAGTAACTTGAACGTTTCCAAAGGCATGCATGTAGGATATCTGTGGATGACCGAAAAGGAATTTGATTGAAAACTTGCTAGTTGTTGCACGTCTGGAGCGGTTGTGTCGACTTTGCTGCAGGATAAAATGTCCAGATGGCATTCTACATCTCCTTTGCTAGTAGCTAAATACCTATGCCAAATCACTTTTGCGGCACCGTGCATGTACAGTACCCTTTGCTTATACCCTAAGGGCTATTTGTTTGCATGGGAGGAGGTGAATAAAACGGCAGCTTATGGATACAGTCCAGATACAAGACTACCTTTCCTTTAATGCGATCTCTGGCAATCAGTGTTCTCAGAACAAGTTTCTTCCCTTTGCAAGTGTACAGAAACATGGGTCTCTGGATGTGGATATACCTCTCACTCAAATTCTGTCATCAAGCATTTGCAATATGTTTCATGAGCGCACAACAGTAAACTTTGTGGACACTTACCAATTACTGCACCTCAATGGCTAACAGTGGAATTCAGAAAACTCCGTTGGCTTGTGTCATATACCATAACTTGCCAATCGACACAGCTGTACTAGCTAAGGGATGCAATACCTACCGTCATCATTGACAATTTCAATTTTGGTACTGGCAGGTGATTCCTTGAAAACACCCTCGAGAACAGCTTCTGGTGGGATCTCCAGGTCAAGGAAAAAGTCCTCAGTGTTCTCATACAATGAATCATTGATAATATTCACTGTAAAGCTCTTCACAGTTTCTTCAAAGTCAAAGGTCACTGGTATCCTAAGAGCACTGTAATCAACACCACCTGAAGAATGATGAAGTGTGGAAAATGGTTAAGCACAAGAAAGTGAAATAGTTCACTACAAAATCTACACAGTGATGTGTATGTAGCAAGGCAACAAGAGATAAATCATGTAATGTAAACATGGGCATTGCCACTGACTGGGTTGTCTGTGAGTACTATATTGCATGACCCTCACTAGTAGCACTTCCATCTCGCGAGGTTACATAGACAGTATAGTTCCTCAGACAGGTAGTAATAGCGTCTGGTACCAAGGTAACAGGAATGCTGTCTCCTTCTGTCCCCTTGTAGGTGGATGCAATGAACCTCAGAGCATCTGATGAAGGTGACAAGAAATTGAATGTACTGGACTGTCAAACATTCACACTAATTACAGTTTGATATTGTACACTGAATGCAAAAGGTGCACATGGTCATGACTGTAGACAGCTGGTCAGAAATAGAACTGACATGAGGACTAAAGGGAGTAAAATAGTTCCTAAGATTGGAGAGAAGGACATGAAATGTGGAGCAGATGATCAATCTCAGCCTTGCATGCTAGTGGAAAAACTGTTGGCAAAGCAGCACAATACTTAAGGGTGATGGTGCACCCTTTCTGTACAAACCTGCATATCCGCTACCTACTGAGATAACCCACAACTTGTGTCCGCTATATACACACAGTACTGTACGTACCTCAAAAGTAGCTAAGTGATATAAACAATGCAGGGCATACCTACTGTATCTTTAAGATACATGACAACAATACAAACCACACCATTCCTATGGCACAATATAAAGCGCACAATCCTTATGGCACATACACTTGTCGTAATACACCAAACAGTAGCAGTGGTACAATATGTCAGGCAACAAGACACTCACTGGTTCCATCTGTAATGGTAACTCTGGCAGTGTCCGGTGAACCCTTGATAACACTACTGTATGCAGACGTTAATGGAATCTCCAGATCAATGTAGAACTCCTCAGTATTCTCAACTCGATTATCATCATAGATGGACACACGGAATGTGACCTCATTAATTCCAGCTGGGAATGTCACCGAACTCGAGGAAAGTCTGTAATCGGCACTAGCTGAAGGATGATAGACATCAGACAGCAAGATGGTAATGCAGACTACACATTCATTCACTGTTCCAACATTGTTCAGAACATTACATTACACACACCTACACAGAAATAGGTTTAGTCATAAACTACTGCCTGACACTCACTAGCAGTTCCATCCCATGTTGACACGCTGACAGAGAAGGAGAAAGTGTGGTTCTTAAGTGCTTGCAAGGTGATAGCTGCGTACTTCACTTTTTCAGTTACACGGTAGATGGTTCGGCTGAACTTCACCGCAACTGCTTCATCTCCTAGTGAAAACAGGCAAAAACACATAAGCCTACAGTCACTTCCCTGATCCCTTTCTTACTACAGTGTTTGGGATCGAGGCAGCCTTCGCCTGACAGCAACTTAATGAATGAATGAATGAATGAAGGGGAATGCTGAGACACTCAATTACATATGTATGGACGTTCAGAATGTTCTCATTGTTGCACACTACACTCACTGTCATCGTCGGTAGTGATGAGTGTGCCATGGTCACAGTGAATGTGGCCTCATTTGTTCCATATGGACCTCAATTTTTGTGGGACTAAACTTTCATGTACTGTGGATTTTCAGATTTTTTTGTGATTTATTTTTGCACATTGACCTTATCTTACATTGCATATATACACTATACACCTGTATTAAAAAGACGTAGTTATAAACAATGTAGTAATTAGCCTCTACAATATCATGACAAAGTGCATTCGAAAGGCACCAATGTTAATAAGGCAGGTTTACATTTAAAGTAAGGCTTGTAATGTTGACAGTAGAAGATTCTTTTGGACGATCAAGAACGCCAACGAATGACTAGTCACTTCAAATTGTCACTTCAATGCAACATTTCGCCCATCACGGGCTTCGTAAGGCATATAGCTTGTAATGTTGATCCCTCATTAGGTCATACTTGGGCTTTAGGAAAATAAAGGGAGATATCCACCATGTCAAACAATGGAGGAAATCAGTGGCAATCTTTGATGCTTGAACAAAATTCTGACTAGCAGTGGGAATACTATGATAAGAAGACATTTCTTCCATAGCACAGCCTATCTTTGGAAATTGTAGTTGAATGTAACTTTCTATGCTCTTCTAAATTGTTCGGTCAATAGCAAATAAGTTAGGTTCATGTGGAGATACACATTCCTTCCCAGTGACAGATGTTCTTAGGTATTCACAGCTAAAGCCTTCAGTTGATAACCACCTTCATGTCAAATGTTTATCGTTAATGTCATTGCAGCCTAGACAAGGGGACTAAGTATACATCACAGAGCAGTAATGTTCAGACAAACATTTATGGCAATTAAGATGTTTTGGTTGTGTTCTGCTTTGCAGCGCTTGAGGCAACACTCACTATCATCATTTCGAATGATGACTGTGGCATTGTCAGGTGAGGCCTTAACAACACTACAGGAAGTAGCAGCTGCTGATGGGATCTCCAGTTCAATGTAGAACTCCTCGTCAACCTCAACCAATCCCTCATCACGGATGGTCACAGTGAAGGACACCTCATTCACTCCAGCTCGGAAATACACTGAAGTCCTCCTCCGCCGACTGTAATCAGAACTAGCTGAAAGGTTATAGAACGCAGAAATTGTCAGTGAGATAGTTACACTTGAGTATATAGCAATTCACTGTTGTTACAAGGTGCACAAAACTATACAGTGGAACCTGTCTCAGATGGCCACTGTGCAAGGCAACCACCTCTCTAAATCAGTCAGCCTCCCTGGCCACAGATAGTACTAAAGCATTGGAATCTATCTCTGTAGAGCAGCCACCTCTCTATAATGGTCAGTCAGAACGGGCCTACAGGTGGTTATCTTAGCCAGGTTTCACTGTACTATTACACGAGAAACTATAGGCACAAAAACAAACTTCTGTCTGTCACTCACAACTAGCAGTTCCATCCCGTGTGGACACAATGACTGAGAAGGAGCAAGTGTGGCTCGTAAGTGCTTCCAAGGTGATAGAAACGAAACTCTCTCCTTCGTTTACAGGGTAGGTGGTTTGGTTGAACCTCACAGGAATGGGCACTGTAACGGAAATAGACAATCATGTATGACTATTCTCATGACAAAACTCATGTGGTTATCAAGAGCACACAATGGCCATGTTCACAAGCACACTATGCATGTAGGAGACTCACCAGTTTACAGTGGCAAATGCCACAGACAGTTGTGAACTATACACAACTTGCTTGTACATACTGTACGTATAATGTGTCTTTGCAGTCTACCACTATATAGTGCAACATACATCTGCGTCAATAAGCTTCACATGTAGGCAGTGCCTTAAATGTTGCTGTCCTAACAACTAGCTGCTGACACAGTGTGTCACCGGCTATAAGACTTGATAAACCATGTCTCACACATAATGTATAGGAAGACATTTCTTCCATAGCACAGCCTATCTTTGGAAATTGTAGTTGAATGTAACTTCCTATGCTCTTCTAAATTGTTTGGTCAATAGTAAATAAGTTAGGTCGTGTGGAGATACACATTCGTTCACGGTGACAGATGTTCTTAGGTATTCACAGCTAAAACCTTCAGTTGGTATCCATCTTCATATGTATGTCTAAAGTTTCTCATTAGTGGCATTGCAGCCTAGACAAGGGGACTAAGTATAAATCACAGAGCAGTAATGTTCAGTCGAACATTTATGGCAATTAAGATGTTCTGGTTGTGTTCTGCTTTGCAGCGCTTGAGGCAACACTCACCATCATCATCTTGAATGATGACTGTGGCATTGTCAGGTGAGGCCTTAACAACACTACGGGAAGCAGCTGATGATGGGATCTCCAGTTCAGTGTAGAACTCCTCATTAAGCTCAACCAATCTCTCATCACGGATGGTCACAGTGAAGGACACCTCATTCACTCCAGCTCGGAAATACACTGACCTCCTCCAACTACTGTAATCAGAACTAGCTGAAGGGTGATAGAACACAGGAATTGTCAGTGAGATAGTTGTACTTGAGTAGCAATTCACTGTTATCACAAAGTGCACAAAACTAATACTATTACACAAGAAATTATGGGCAGTATAAATTAAACAGGTTTGGCCATAAACTTCTCTCTGTCACTCACAACTAGCAGTTCCATCCCGTGTGGACACATAGACAGAGAAGGGAAAAGTGTGGTCTGCAGCTACCAAGGTGATAGAAACGGACCTCTCTCCTTCGATTACACTGTAGGTGGTTTGGTTGAACCTCACAGGGATGGGCACTGTAATGGAAACACAGACAATCATGTATGACAATTGTCATGTGGTTATCAAGAGCACATAATGGCTATGTTAAAATTACTTATTAGACAATGGAGGTCATTTGGAGTCACCTGCCATGTGTGCACAAACCATTAATTAACTACTGTAAAGAGGTGGTCACAGCAATTTGTATTAATAATGAGGCAGACGTTTTTGAAAGGAAGAATGGACTGGTTGAATAAATTATAGCATGGCCTTTAATTTTCGTAGGACCAAACTTTTGTGCACTGTGGATATTCACGTTTTCTTGCGATTTTTTGACAGACTGACCTTATAATTTTACATTGTTTATATGATACATCGGTACATTCACTCGAAGAGCTAATAACAGAGCTAGACTCCTTAACACCGTCCAGTAACATTGATAAAAAAGGTAACAAATTGGTTGAAAATTACAGCACATTCTACTCTATTATTGAAAAGGAATATAACAACCACCGTACTATAACACATCACTGCTCATCTAGGAAACCATGGTGGAACTCAGATCTAGAGACAGCTAGGAAAAAACTCAGATTGATACAAAAAGCCTGGACGGCAGAACAACATAGGAAAGAGAAGCATAAGCTGTGGCAAAAATTTAAGACAGAACAGCGGATCTTCAATCTGTGTACACGTAAAGCAAAAAGACGATATATGAAAGAGAGACAGATCTACCTTCTTATGACAAAAGCCTCCAATATTAAAAAGTTCTGGAAGGAATTTGACTCAGTCAGAATACATGATAAAAGAAGCCCTAAGGAATTACCTACCAATATTCATAAGATGGCATCATGAGTACCGGTTCAACGAAACATTAATGACCTGGAGAAACCATTTTAATACCCTCCTTAACCTCAACAGTACAGACTCCAGATACACTGCCACACAGCCCGGGGATAATTGTCCCGCAATACATGATGATGCACTAAATAGGCGAATTGAACTAGAAGAAGTACAACTCGCCATAGCACAACTACAGGAGAACAAAGCACCCTGACTTGATAATATATGCCCTAGCCTAATTAAGGATGACAGAGTCTTGCGGTATCTCCACAAATTATTCCAGAGATGCTTTGAGACAGGTACTGTACCCCCAGCATGGCTGAGTAGTATTATACAACACATCTATAAAGGGAAAGGCAATGAACATGATCCAAACAACTACAGAGGAATCACATTGCAATCTTGTGTAGCAAAGGCGTTTGCTAAAATTATTAACAGGCTATGCAATCACCTAGAATCTAATAATCTATTATGTGAGGAGCAGAATGGGTTCCGTAAAGGCCGTTCCTGTGAGGACCACATATCGTCCCTACATTTCTTAATTGAAAACAGGAAATTGAGCAAACATGATACCTACGCATGTTTTATTGATTTTAAAAAGGCCTTCGATTCAGTTCCTAGGGACTTGCTATGGAAGAAATTATTAAAAGCAGGAATCAACAGCAACATTCTTAGCAGTATTAAGGCACTATATAGAAATACCAATAGTGTCATAAAAGTAAATAATGATCTCTCATCCCCCATTATGATTAACCATGGAGTGAAGCAAGGTTGCCCCTCTCCTCTACTTTATTCAATGTTTTCCTTAATGATTTGATTGATCTCTTGAATCAAGAAGCCAATGGAATTGACTTTAAAACGTGCCAAATAAATGCCCTTGTATATGCAGATGATCTTGTACTAATAGCGGATAAGCCTGATACTCTAGATAAATTGTTACTCACGCTGAATCAGTGGTGCATTGAAAACAGAATGTGTATAAATCCAGACAAAACAAAAATCATTCACTTTAGACAGCCGAAGAAGCAAAAATGCAAGTATACATTCACATGCGGCAAGGAACGCATTGATTATATAGCCAGTTACAAATATCTAGGAGTAGACTTTACCGAACACCTTAGTTGGGCACAATTAATACAGAGCATATCAACATCAGCAAATCATGCAGCAAATTACCTAATTGCAAAAGCTAGAAATAGTGAGGCACTTGTATTCGAAGTTCACACACACTTGTATAATACACTAGTCTTACCTATTATCGGATACAGTAGTTTCGTGTGGGGCTATAAGGCATATAGTGATATAACGGAGATCCAGAATAACCTAATGATATGCTTCCTGGGTGATAGTAGGAATGCCCCAATTGCTGCCCTCCTAGGTGATATTGGTAGGGTTCCCATTACAACAATCACTAAGATCTGCTGTATAGGATTTTGGATTAGGTTAAGCAACATGGCTGACAGTAGATTAAATAATCAAGTATTTATTGAAGCTGACAATCTAGCATCTAATAAAGGTTATAAAAATTGGATTGCCCATATCCACGAAATTTTAAGAAGAGTTACTCCTCAGACTACAATCCCACATCCACATTAAGCTGCAAACAAAGTCTACAGTACTATAGGGAATATCTAACCAAATGCTCGAAAATTAGGAAGCAAACAGAGATTAGTGAGGTCCCAGTAGGCTCAGATTCAGGTGGTAGATTAGCTTTGTATATATAGGCAAATAAAACACAACCCTTACACAGAGAAATACCTAATTACCATGAATTCACTTGGTGGCAGGAGGGTTATGGCATGACTCCGGGTTGGGTGCCTGCCACTGGCAGTGGAGGTGGGGAGGTACACTGGCACTCCATACAGTGAGAGGGTTATGTAGGCTGTGCAATGGTGGGGAGTTGGAGGACCAACATCATTTTCTAATCATATGTCACTACCTTAGTTCTATTAGACAAAATCTATTTTCTCATTGCCTTACCCTATCAAGCTCTTTTACACATCTATCTTCCTTCGACAAATGTAAATTCCTTTTAAGTAATACTGACAACACTACCATATCCCTTATTCTTCAAATGTACCACCTAAGGCAACCACGTTTGTGCAGCAATTAATGTAGTCACTAATCACTTAACCTTAACCCCCAAATAAATGATTTTTGTAACTTGTTCAGTGACCAGTAAGCCAATCTTGGCAGAACAGCCTCTGATTCTCATGCTGTGGTCACTTTAATAAGCACTGATATACACTATACACCTGTATTAAGAAGATGTACTGTGGTGACTACAAGTAATACACCCCATCTACGCATGCGTACTCGTGTACAAGTGCGTGCGCACAGTAATTATTGCTAATTGGTCATTATTCGAATGTGTGGATAAAACATTATTAGCACTTACACGTGCGAATGAGTCGGGCATTACTTGTAATCTCTAAGGTAGTTATCAACAACATAGCAATGAGCCTCCACGATATCATGAAAGGCACCACAGGTTTACATTTTAATTACGGCTTGTAATGCTGATAGTAGCCTTCAGTTGATAACCACCTTCATGTCAAATATTTATTGTTAGTGTCATTGCAGCCTAGACAAGGGGACTAAGTATACATCACAGAGCAGTAATGTTCAGACGAACATTTATAGCAATTTAAGATGTTTTGGTTGTGTTCTGCTTTGCAGTGCTTGATCGAGGCAACACTCACCATCATCATCTCGAATGATGACTGTGGCATTGTCAGGTGAGACCTTAACAACACTACAGGAAGTAGCAGCTGCTGATGGGATCTCCAGTTCAATGTAGAACTCCTCGTCAACCTCAACCAATCCCTCATCACTAATGGTCACAGTGAAAGACACCTCATTCACTCTAGCTGGGAAATACACTGAACGCCTCAGCCGAATGTAATCAGAAGTAGCTGAAGGGTGATAGAACACAGGAATTGTCATTGGCATAGTTACACTTGAGTAGCAATTCACTGTTGTTACCAGGTGCACAAAACTAATATTATACATCAAATGATGGGCAATGTAAATTGAACATGTTTGGCCATAAACTTCTGTCTGTCACTCACAACTAGCAGTTCCATCCCGGGTGGACACGGTAACAGAGAAGGAGCAAGTGTGGCTCGCAAGTGCTTCCAAGGTGATAGAAACAGACCTCTCTCCTTCGACTACTCTGTAGGTGGCGTGGCTGAACCTCACAGGAACGGGCACTGTTACGGAAACAGACAATCACGTATGACAATTCTCATGTGGTTATCAAGAGCACATGATGGCTATGTTAACAAACACACTATGCACGAAGGAGATTCACCAGTTTACAGTGGCAAATGCCACAGGCAGTTGTGAACTATACACAACTTGCTTGTACATACTGTACAGAAATAATATCTTTGCAGTCTACCACTACAGAGTGCAACATACATCTGTGTCAATAAGCTTCACATGTAGGCAGTGCCTTAAATGTTGCTGTCCTAACAACTAGCTGCTGACACAGTGTGTCACCGCCTAAGACTTGATACAACCTGTTTCACACATAATGTATAGGAAGACACTGTTCCATAGCACAGCCTATCTTTGGAAATTGTAGTTGAATGTAACTTCCTATGCTCTTCTAAATTATTCAGTCAATAGCAAATAAGTTAGGTCGTGTGGAGATACACATTCGTTCACGGTGACAGATGTTCTTAGGTATTCACAGCTAAGGCCTTCAGTTGGCATCCATCTTCATATGTATGTGAATTGTTTCTTGTTAGTGGCATTGCAGCCTAGACAAGCGGACTATATAAGCTATACATCACAGAGCAGTAATGTTCACATTAATATTTTGGTTGTGTTCTGCTTTGCGTGCTTGAGGCAACACTCACCATCATCATCTCGAATGATGACTGTGGCATTGTCAGGTGAGGCCTTAACAACACTACAGGAAGTAGCAGCTGCTGATGGGATCTCCAGTTCAATGTAGAACTCCTCGTCAACCTCAACCAATCCCTCATCACTAATGGTCACAGTGAAAGACACCTCATTCACTCTAGCTGGGAAATACACTAAACTCCTCCTCCGACTACTGTAATCAGAAGTAGCTGAAGGGTGATAGAACACAGGAATTGTCATTGGGATAGTTACACTTGAGTAGCAATTCACTGTTGTTACCAGGTGCACAAAACTAATATTATACAAGAAATGATGGGCAATGTAAATTGAACAGGTTTGGCCATAAACTTCTGTCTGTCACTCACAACTAGCAGTTCCATCCCGGGTGGACACGGTGACAGAGAAGGAGCAAGTGTGGCTCGCAAGTGCTTCCAAGGTGATAGAAACAGACCTCTCTCCTTCGACTACTCTGTAGGTGGTTTGGCTGAACCTCACAGGAACGGGCACTGTAAAAGAAACAGACAATCACGTATGACAATTCTCATGTGGTTATCAAGAACACATAATGGCTATGTTAACAAGCACACTATGCACGTAAGAGATCCACCAGTTTACAGTGGCAAATGCCACAGGCAGTTGCGAACTATACACAACTTGCAATTGCTTGTACATACTGTACATATATTATATCTTTGCAGTCTACCACTATATAGTGCAACATACATCTGTGTCAATAAGCTTCACATGCATGTACGCAGCGCCTACCAAGTACCTGTTGGCACAGTGTGTCACCAGCTATAAGACTTGATAAACCATGTCTCACACATAATGTATAGGAAGACACTGTTCCATAGCACAGCCTATCTTTGGAAATTGTAGTTGAATGTAACTTCTTATGCTCTTCTAAATTGTTCAGTCAATAGTAAATAAGTTAGGTCGTGTGGAGATACACATTCCTTCCCAGCGACAGATGTTCTTAGGTATTCACAGCTAAGGCCTTCAGTTGGCATCCATCTTCATATGTATGTGAATTGTTTCTTGTTAGTGGCATTGCAGCCTAGACAAGCGGACTAAGCTATACATCACAGAGCAGTAATGTTCACATTAATATTTTGGTTGTGTTCTGCTTTGCAGTGCTTGAGGCAACACTCACCATCATCATCTTCAATGACGATTGTGGCATTGTCATGTGAGGCCTTAACAACACCGCGGTTAGCAGCTGATGATGGGATCTCCAGTTCAATGTAGAACTCCTCGTCAACCTCAACCAATCCCTCATCACGGATGGTCACAGTGAAGGACACCTCATTCACTCCAGCTCGGAAATGCACTGAACTCCTCTGCCGACTATTGTAATCAGAACTAGCTGAAGGGTGATAGAATGCAGGAATTGTCAGTGGGATAATTACACTTGAGTAGCAATTCACTGTTGTTACAAGGTGCACAAAACTAATATTATACTAGAAATGATGGACAATATAAATTAAACAGATTTGGCCCTAAACTGCTGTCTGTCACTCACAACTAGCAGTTCCATCCCGGGTGGACACACTGACAGAGAAGGAGAAAGTATGGTCTGCAGCTACCAAGGTGATAGAAACGGATTTCTCTCCTTCGACTACACTGTAGGTGGTTTGGTTGAACATCACAGGGATGGCCACTATATAAGGGAAACACGGATAATCATGTGGTTATCAAGAGCGCAGAATGTGTTCAAAAACACTTGTAGACAATGGAGCTCATGTGGAGTTACCTGCCATGTATGCACAAACTATTAATTAATTACTGGTCGGACAACTAGGGCACAGAGACAGTCCTTCTATAGTTTGCAACATGCCACAGGCAGTTGTGAACTATGCACAACTTGCTTGTACATACTGTAGGTATAATGTGTCTTTGCAGTCTACCACTATATAATGCATCATACATCTGTGTCAATAAGCTTCACATGTAGGCAGTGCCTTAAATGTTGCTGTCCTAACAACTAGCTGTTGACACAGTGTGTCACAAGCTATAAGACTTGATAAACCATGTCTCACACATAATGTACAGGGCAAGGCCTTCAATGTTGCTGACTTCACCAAGTACCTACTGTAACATTTGGCAAAGCACATTTACAAGAAACGAAACTACGTATTCCATGGCAAACCACGGTTTAAATTTTGGACCTCACATTTTGTCACTTGGGTTTCCAGAAGATGAGGAAAACTATAGCCACTGCGTTTATTACACAATGGAGTTCATGTGGAGCCACATGCATCATGTGCACAAACACTATTAATTACTGAAACTACTCGTCAGACAACTATGGTAGGGAGACAATCTTTCTAAAGGCTTCTTCAGGAAGCTGCAACTATGCTATGAACTCATTTGATAAGGAGGTCTTTTTTCCCTTGCCATTAGCAAGTTTAATTTAAAGCTTTTCACTTGTGGGGCAATGTTCCTACAATCATAACAGAGTTTCTATGGTACTTTGGCTGATACATAACCACAATTAAGAATCGTATCACTTTCTTATTTTTCCCGAGGAAGACTAGTCTAGAGGACAAGCGTCAGTATGGACATTCAGATTGTTCTGGTTGTGTTCATAGTCGTACACAGTGCACTGGAGCTACACTCACCATCATCATTTAATATAGTAACTGTTGCAAGTGCAATGTTGCCTTCAATGACACCGAGGTTTGCAGCTGCTGATGGGATCTCCAGATCAATGTAGAACTCTTCAGCAGATTCAGCCAGTCTATCATCACGAATGGTCACAGTGAAGGAGACCTCATTCACTTCAGCTTGGAAATACACTGAACTCCTCCTCTGACTGTAATCAGATCTAGCTGAAGGGGTGATGGATTGAAAGAATTTTGTTTAAGCCCAAAATATTGAGACAGCATTCTAGACTATCTATTCATGGTTATATTACTGTAAGTTTGGGAATTTTTTCTTAGACTAGTATTGCGGTTACCCCAACCCACAAAAATTTATCACACAAAATATTGTTAACAACGAATAAATAACAAGTACAAATTAGCCACATATACTGAAAATGCGGCAATGCAAGCAGCTGAGTGCGGCCATAATGACTCTGCTGCGATACATGCAACGCAAAGATGGTTTACCAAAGTTAAAGGGCACACTTTCATCCAAAGTGTAAACCCCAGCCCAAGAAAATATGTCAATACAAAACATTTCCAACAAAAATTCCTGCACGTGGAAATTTTCAGAATTACGATAGTCACACAAATGATTGTATGCAGGTTTGCCCACAAACTACTGCCTGACACTCACAACTAGCAGTTCCATCCCGTGTGGACACAATGACAGAGAAGGGGAAAGTATGGTTCTTAAGTGCTTGCAAGGTGATATCAACAGACTTCTCTCCTTCAGTTACATCATAATTGGCTTTGCTGAAACTCACACGAATGGCAGTACTCACTACAAGTGAAAAATACATGCTGCAACAATATTGTACAGTAGAATACAGTAGTATTGTACAGTAGAATACAGTAGTATTGTACAGTAGAATACAGTAGTATTGTACAGTAGAATACAGTAGTATTGTACAGTAGAATACAGTAGTATTGTACAGGAGTATATAGTCAGAGTCACATATTCAAAAGAACATGTAGATAACCAAATCAGCAGTCATGTCTTATAACAGTGCCAAAGTCCAAGAATCAGCAACTATACTGCAATTATTGTTGTACAGTAGATATATCCGAGACAGTAGAAATAAGAAAGCTAATTGACCATTCATACATTCAGGCATTGGATCAAGACTGTTAGACTGGCTAGCATCATATACGGTACATAAATTGACATCTGCTATGTTAAAGAAACAAAATATGGTCCAGCAGAGTACCAACACAGAAAGTGATGCTGCTCAATAGCGTATGTACACATTAATTTATCATGTTACAGGTGAAATCGGGTGATATCTGGGGTGTTAAAGACCTTATATCCAACACCCAACACCGGAACTGGTGATATATGATATATCACCAGTAGTAATGTTTTACATATCACCTAACAAAGACTCCCCAACAGCGTAGAAGAAACCTGACATCTTCAGTCTGCAAAACTCAGTGTGCTCCGCTGTCACTGAATCGTATCCGATCTCTGAAGATAAGAAGGAATACAGCGCGATCTGTCACTGTATAGCCGTCTACTCAGCTTGGTTGACTGCAGTGGACGCTCAAAGTGGGAAGGTGGTCACTCCGTCACCGAAGACGCCCTGTATATGTACTCTGCCATCCTCGGCTTGTAAAATTTAAGAGTTTACTGTCAACACTCCAAGTCAATCATAGAATGTTCAGCGTTCGTAAAGAAGCAAGCACCAAGTGAAATGATGCAAAAGGACTCTTTTATAGCAGTAAAAGACACTAGCAAAATGGCTGCGAAAGGTCAGTTACGTGATTTATATTAATTATACCACGCTCAGTGTGATGTTAAGGATATCAGCCCTTGGCCGAAGATATCACTTATGCATCACACTTGAGTGTGGCATAACTAGTATGTGTATAGTCATTGGGAATGCTCTGGTTGTGCCCACAGATGTACAATGTGTTGGCGTGACACTCACTGTCGCTCTCTTCAATGGTAACTTTGGATGTGTCCGGTGACTGTGTGTAAACATCTCTGTCTTTAGATATCAGAGACATGACGAACACTTCATCATCTTCAGGCACTCTATCATCATAGATGGCCAGAGTGTAGGTGGCACTAGTCTGTCCAGCTCTGAAGGACACATGGCTACTAACACGCTTGTAATCAGAATCTGAAGAGGAATAGAATGCAGGAACTTGTATATGTACAAGAAATATAGTTTCATTCCAATTTACTGCAAATGTATCTATTCACTACTGTAGCAAGGCACATGAAAGTATACGTACGTATACCATATGTACATGTACATGAAAGTATGAGCACTGATACTGTATAGTTTCGAATAATCAGCATAATACATGGCTACATGACTCACCCTGAGTACTGTTATGCTCAGAGCGCAATAAGACAGAAAATGGCCTACTAACAGGTCTGTCTGTCAACACGGTAACTTCAACAGCTTTATCTTCTTCAGCTACACTGTACTCTGATTTCTCAAACCTCACATAAACCACTCGATCTATGTACATGGGAAAAACAGATAATAATGTTTTATCGTAAAAGAGAGATTGGATAGGATAAGTATGAATATGAAACTATAACTCCTCCCACACCTCTGTTACCATGGCCTTCACTGCTAACTAATGAAAGAAACTGCAGAAACCCTATTCTAACCTGTGGCATTATGACTGCATTCTGGCTAATTAAATAACCGTAACACTTCCCATTGTATGCTGCAAGAATACATTCTCTAACAGGAATCGTGAGGAATGGAAAATCAGCATCCAACCTGACTACAAACTGCAACTTCCATATTCTCAGCCGACACATGGTGACTTTCAGTACCAACCCATCAGCTATGCTATTAATTAACATCCAAATTATTGTCAGCCTAAAAGACCTTGGGCTATGGCATATAATATGTATAATGGAATGAAGTGCATGGATTGTGGAGCAGTGAATAAGAGTATGAACTTAAATTCAGACTTGCCATCATCGTCTTCAATCTTGACAGGTACAGGGTCTGGTGAGCCACTGACAACATGCAAGGCAGCACTCTCTGGTGGGATCTCCAGCTCAACAGTGAACTCCTCAGGATCCTCCAAGAAAAAATCATCAACAATTGGCACCCTGACAGTGGCTTCGCTTTGTCCAGGGTGAATGGTCACTGGGAATCTTGTTCCGTTATAATCTGAGCCATCTGTAAACAGAATATGGGCACTTTAGTCAAATAAACACGGTAGGTATTATGTTCCACCATTTACTAATGGCCTGTCTACGTATGTCACTATATGCCAGTGTATAACTGTGGTTGTAGGCACAGAGACAGATTAATGAACACACATCTGATGGAGGTTTCCAAAACAACAGAGATGGTATTTAATGTGAACAGTAAGCTCGAATTGACCAATGCTTGTGATTGCACAACACCAAAAAACTTCTGTGTATTTTTTATTGTAAGAGATTGTGTACATGTCACCAATATATGGTATTTGTCACAAGTTAGTATGGAAATCCAACAAATTTCGCAGTAATCCGTTACAGGTTTCCGTAAATGGAGGTAACGATTGCTGTGAATCGTCTATGCCCTTTCTGTGTGCACCCTGTGTGATTTCCGATGAAGGCGTTTCGCAATTCGACACTGCAGCAACAGTGTGTATACTCACTCATGTACGCACGTGAGGAACTACGTAGCTTGGCGTTTGATCCTCCAAAGACCAGAATTGAATTCGATACGCATGTTTGCATGCAGGCAACACCATTAACGTTGAAATCGCTAGTCAATAGGCCCTTTGCACAAAACCAATTAATGGCCCTACTTCCAAACTTATCACTGTAGTCTGGCTTGCCTGTCCCTCCACTCACAGAAAGAGGGTCTGGCTTCACTCCTGTACCGTGTTTGTGCTAGAATCTGACTTTTGCGATTCACCACTTGCACCAATCAGATTGCAGAATGCATGAAAAACCGTAAACATAATGAATGTATACACATAAACACATTATCCTATCGGCTGCATAATTATATGCGACACAATTTGTATGCACACAATGTATTGTGCAACGGACAGAGCATGCAGCAGTACGCATGGGGTGGCTATGACCAATGGGTGCTGCAACAGCTGCTCTCCTCTCAATGGTATTCTCCATCGCAGCAGTCTGGCTTGTTGCGTAATTATGGCACTAACTACCTTGAGCTAATGCGCAGCGTTTATGAACAATAGGAATCAGTCAAATTATGCTACAACAATCAAAAGCACATAGTTATATAAAAATTGAATGTTATGATCTGTCCTCAGCAGAGAAGCACGTGTTGAGCAAAGGTCTGAACTTTGCTCCAGCCCCATGCAAGATACCAACAGGACACATGGTGGCAGTGGAGGAAAGTGGTCTGAGGTGTCTTCCAGAGGAGGCTACTGAGCCAGCAAGGAACAAGATCAGGGTGCTATCAGCAAGGCGCGCCCCCTATGAACATGCTCTCACAAGCACGCCACATCATCAAGAGCCTCCAGAGAGATGACAGCATTCTGGTGCCACCAGCTGACAAGGGACGGGCCATGGTAGTGATGGATGTAGTGGAGTATGACAAGAAGATGAACAGCCTCCTAACCGACTCCCAAGACATACAAGAGACTGACCACAGGCCACACCCGAGCCTGGAACGGAAGATGAATGAGATCTTGCTGCGACTGCAGAGGTCAGGATCAATCACCAGCGGTCTTTATGACAAGCTGAGGTCTTTGATGGGGAGTCTTCCTATGCTATACAGACTACCGAAGGTCCACAAACCTGAGGTTCCGTTGCGCCCAATTGTGTCGTTCTTGCGGTCCCCCACCTACCAGCTGTCAAAGCATCTCGCAACCATCCTTTCCCCTTGTAGGGAACTCATGAAGCCACAAGTCCTCACAAGTGATGATCTCCTCGTCTCCTTCAACGTCGTCTCACTATTCACCAATGTTCCTGTACATCTTGCTACAGAAGTAGCACAGCGCAGACTCAGGGGTGATGCGGACCTCAAGCATCATATCCGCCTGAGTGTGGAGGAGGTGATGAAGCTTCTGGAGTTCTGCCTGTCAGCCACCTTCCATTCCTTCTGTGGAGGTATCTAACAGACCTTTGGAACTGCAATGAGGTCACTGGTCTTGGTAACCATTGCCAACCTAGTCATGGAAGACGTGGAAGAGAGGGCACTGGCAACCACGGATGTCCCCGAGGTTCTGGAAGTGCTACGTGGCTGACCCCTGCGCAGCACTCACAGCCTCAAGTGTGCAGCAGTTCTTGGACCACCTCAATGGGTCCAATCTCAATGACTGTAAACAGGAAACAATTCCTTTTTGCAATAGTAGATAGGTGGATATCCTCTTCACACCATTCAGTAACCTTGTTCTTTACATATTTCTTGACACATTCTGTGCTTCCAAGTGCAGCTCCAAGGTATTTCTGTCCACTGGATGTAATGTTCACTCCACTGCTACCAAACGTGGGTTGCCTGGTCTAAATTGTCTTCCTTCATAATGCGTAGAGCATATGCATTTAGTCTATCCACTCCCACTAAAATGTTATATACGAGTGAAATCAGATTTCAATTTCTTTGGGTGGAGGGGCTGGCAAGCCAGACTAAAGCAACCGTTGCCAGCCGCCATGTTGGAGGACAACGTACGAGTACAACTGTATATGCTTCGCCGGGTCGGCCGTTCGTGAAACTGTGCATTTTAACCTGAATGCTTCTGCAAGCTTTTTTTTTTTGGTTAGGAAAGTGAAGAAGAGCAGACAAGAGGGGTGAGGCAGCAGATCAAAATACACAACTTGAAAGATGAGAAGGTGAGAAGGGAATACCAAGCAGTGATTACTGAGTTGTTTGAGGAAGCTTGTGCTCGGGGGCGTACATTAGGAAAGGATGTGGAATTGACGTGGAAGGAGTTGAAGGAAGGTATTGTGGGGGCAGCGATGAAGGTGTGTGGGACTACTAGAAGAAGAGGAGAGGCAAAAAGAACGAGGTGGTGGAATGAGGAGGTAAAGTGTGCAGTGAGAAAGAAGAAAATGATGTATAGAAGACTACTGGACACCGGCACAGAAGAGGCTAAGCAATTGTACAAAGATGCGAAGCTGGAGGTAAAGAAAGTGGTCAGAAATGCTAAGAATGAAGAGTGGACACAGTTGGGTAAGGAACTGGAGAAGGATGCTCGGGGAAACCAGAGAAAATTTTGGGCTAGGATAAATGAAAGCAGGAGACCAAAGGAGAGAATGGCACATATTCATGATAAGAATGGTGAGGTACTGTCGGAGGAGACAAAGGTCATTGGGAGGTGGAAAGAGCACTTTGAAGGATTGTTCCAGGAAACAGATGCGCCTTACCAGATTATGCCAGGGAAAGGGGTAGCAGTAGTTGATGATCTGGAGATAACTAAGGAGGAGGTGAGAAGAGATGTGAGGAGGCTGAAGACAGGAAAGGCACCCGGAATATGTGGGATTGTGCCAGAGATGTTAAAAGCAGGGGGTGAAGTGGTAGTAGTATGGATGACAAAGGTGTTCAATATGGTATGGAGAGAGGGGGTGGCTCCTGGCGACTGGAGAAATGCAGTGATAGTACCGGTATACAAGAAGGGCAGCAGGCTTGATTGCACAAACTACAGGGGAATCAGCTTAATGAGTATTGTTGGTAAGGTGTTTGCAAGGGTATTGAATGAGAGGGTGAAGGTATTGACAGGTGACAAAGTGATGGATGAGCAAGGAGGTTTCAGATCAGGAAGAGGATGCATTGATCAAATTTTTGCAGTCAGGCAAATTGTGGAGAAGACCATCGAGAAGGACAAGAAGGTGTACATGGCATTTGTGGATCTAGAGAAGGCATATGACAATGTGAGTAGGGAGAAGTTATGGAAAGTATTGGATGAGTATGGGGTGAAAGGGAAGCTGCTGAGGGCAATTCAGGCAGTGTATAAGGATAGTAAGGCAAGGGTGAAAGTTGGAGGGTTGGAATCAGAACTGTTTGGTGTGCACAGAGGAGTGAGACAGGGATGTACCTTATCTCCATGGCTTTTCAATGTGTTTATTGATAGGGTGACAAGGGAGGCAAGAAGACACTTTAGGAGTGAAGTGAAGCTGTCAACTGGTGATGTAGGCGTACTTCTCTTTGCGGATGACATGGTAGTAATGGCAGAATCGGTAGAGGGGCTTCAGAGTAATTTGCAGGTGTTGAGTGATGTGCTGAACAGGTGGGAGCTGAAAGTGAATTGGAGGAAGACTAAGATGATGAGGGTGGCAAGAAAGAGTGAGGAATGTGAAGTTAAAATCGGAGAGGAGACAATAGAACAGGTAGATGCAATGAAGTATTTGGGGGTGATGATTAGTAGTGATGGGAGTATGGAGAAGGAAGTGGAGGCAAGGATTGGTAGTGCAACACAAGTGATCGGAGGTTTGAGTGAAGTAGTACTGAGAAGGAAGGAACTGAGCAGGAACACTAAACTAAAGGTAATGAATGCCACAATGATGCCCACATTATTGTACGGAAGTGAGACGTGGAGCCTGTCAAAGAAGCTGCAATCAAGAATACAGGCAACACAAATGAATGTTCTGAGGCGGATTGAAGGGTTGAGCAGATTAGATAGGGTAAGGAATGTAGACATTAGGGAGAAGCTACGGCAGGAAGGCGTGTTAGATATGGTGAAGAGCAGACAGGAGAGGTGGAGGGTCAGAATGGAGGAGATGAGTGGGGAGAGGACAACTAGGAAGATTTTTGAAGGAGAGATGGGAGGGAAAAGGCCCAGAGGAAGACCGAAATTGAGATGGACTGACAATTTTAAATAATCATATATACATTGTACTTATAATCAGTAACTTTATGTGGTCACTACAGAACTTCCTTTTGGCTCCTATTACATATATATGTATGTAGGGATGACCTCCAGTACTTGGAGAAACATCCATGTGGATGAATGAATGAATGAATATGCTTCTGCAAGCGTAGTGTCTAGGAGAAGATGGATGAACTCCTTTCTGGCTATTCAAGTATGATTTCAGATGCGATGTCGAAGAAGAGGTATGGAGAGAAGCAGGAATTGGTGGGAACTGACCTCATGGGTAATAGCCTTGGAAAGTGGCAAAATTCTTGCTGCACACTGCGACTGTGATCGAAGCTGGAATTGGTGAAACATGTTCCCATGTTGCTTCATTGCTCTAAGTAATTGGTGTAGGAGTTGAAAGCAGAATTTATTGATGGTCACTCAGAAGAGTGCATATTGGGTTATGCCACCTGCAATCCAGTTGGTTCCATATGCACCACTGAAGGATATTGACTTCATAGAGAAGAAGAGGAAGTCATCTGGAGCAACTAGCAGTAGTTCCTCATCTAAGAAGTTAGTTACCAAAACATTGGAGAGTGAACAGATGCAGTTCTTCAATGCCTTGGCCTCGTGTCCAGGAGCTAGGGGCTGTTACTCCTGGTTACTGTGATGCACACACTCCCGCGTCTCTTGTTTATGAGTTACCTATGGTACTCTCCAATTGTTACCAGCCAAATAACCTTAGTTTAGGTTACAATAAGCTATTGCAGATGGCTGTCAGCACTGACATTCCCGTGACAAGTGTGCAGGTTGCGGCAGCTGAAAAGAATACAAGGGGCCGGGATATATCTTGGCTGTGGTTTCACTTATGAACAGCAAGGGCAACAGCTTCATATTTTAATTAAACGAGCTTGACATACATAATCATTTGTATGGTGTGCATGCTTGTACATACATGTTGCACTGCCATCCTTTGCGACTAAAGTGAGAGTGAAGCTATCCTCATTGCAGTCTCTTGCTACATCCAAGGTTATGACAGCATGGGAATGCCTTCCTTCTGTCACCGTAGTGACTGGTCTGATAATCACCTGGACTAAAGATTCAAAGTGAAACACACACACATCAGGTTATGAGGAAGGCATTGCATGGTCATTCATGCATACATCATACGTAGTTATAGAAGCCAGTGGTAGTGATTAAGGATTAGGATAAAGATGGCAAGGATTAGACAGGGTTCACAAATGAATGACAATGACAAGTATATATTAGTAGAGTAGTAATGATTTGCCTTTATGCATCGATGCATTCCGACTAACCAATGTCAATAATTTCGACAGTTGCAGTGGCAGGTGACCCCTTGAAAACACATTCTGCAGCAGCTTGTGGTGGGATCTCCAGTTCGAGGGTAAAGTTCTCAGGAAACTCTTCCACGTCATCATCAATGATGCTCACATTGCGGTAGTTAATGTAGGGTACATTCGGGTAGGACAGAATGAAGCCTGTTTCCCTGTAGTCTGTGCCATCTGTGCAGAAATATGGTTAAAGCCATTGTGCTAGCTCAAACTGCTGTTCTAATGTTCTGTCTGCAGACAGCAAGAGCAATTTAGATTTAAAGTATATGTATGAATAATAGTAATGTGGAAAGAATCTATGGCATTGATACATACGGTAGGCGCTGGAAAACTTTGTTCGAAGTTCGAGGCTACGTACTTCGTACGAAGTTCGGGGCTATTTCGTTCGAAATTCGGCGTTACTTCGTACGAAGTTCGGGGCTATTTCGTTCGAAATTCGGCGTTACTTCGTACGAAGTTCGAGGCTACTTCGTACGAAGTCCGGGGCTATTTCGTTCGAAGTTCGGCGTTACTTCGTACGAAGTTCGAGGCTACGTACTTCGTACGAAGTTCGGGGCTATTTCGTTCGAAATTCGAGGCTACTTCGTACGAAGTCCGGGGCTACTTCGTACGAATTTCGAGGCTACTTCGTACGAAGTTCGAGGCTACGTACTTCGTACGAAGTTCGGGGCTATTTCGTTCGAAATTCGGCGTTACTTCGAACGGAATAGTCCACTTTGTACGACCTTCAGCCCAACTTCGAGCGAACTTCGAGCCAACTTCGTTCGAAGTTCGCGAAGTACGAACTTCGCATGGAAACATAATTTACGAACTTCGCATGGAAACATAATTTCCGCTGCTACCGTAGCCGCTGTATATGTACATACGTATAGCAAACATGCCTTTGTTGGTTATTTCATGTCATGCTAGTACGTTACACGTTTGAACTGTCAAATTACGTTTTCATTCATCAGATGGTGTACGGTCCAGAGTTATATGTATGCACAACTTGCACTGTATATACGAGCAACAGTAATTATATCTATATCAAAACATAACTTAACAGTTTTCACTGAATGCCAATTTTATCCTTCTCACATGAACATGAAACAGCAAATCTTTCCCTACATTGCCCCGAGGATGCTATCTGGTGTATGAATGAATCCCTAGGGACGAATGACCGCCCTTCCATTTACCACAATACACTGTGCTGTTTCAGTGTCCAAAGCACTGACGGCTGGCCGTTGTTCACTGTGTAGCAGCTAGCAGTGATAGCAAGAGGGGGGGCATCTAGGAGACACCTCAATATCATCCTAGGATAGGTGGACCCCTGGATGATTGAAGAATTTGCCTGGCTAGCGATATGAGATCTTTGCACTCTTATCACTGTGGAGTAAATGTGTCAGCAATTCTAATTAGTCCTCAGAGAGGGTGTAGGCCACAGAACTTTATTAGTGGGTCCAAATGTCCTGTGACACCGGTAATAAGGCAAACTGTGCATCTAGAGTCCTTGTGCATAATCAGATTGAGCAAAATCTGCCAGTAGGGATAGCTTTGCATACGTACGTACATAATATATAATGCATGGGAAATCAAAATTATTAAGTACAATTTATACATATACCTCCATGATGCAATGCTGTACATATAAACAGTATCCACCCACATTTAGCAGTGCCATCCTTCGGGATTACACTGATACTGACCACTTCACCAGGATGCCGTCCAGACGCCACCACACCAATGACAGCATTTAAATCCAGTCCTTCCAGCACATGATAGAGGGCTTTTTTGAATCTGAACCGAATCACATCTGCAATGTAAACAAACGAATCAAGCTATGCCACCGCAACTGGGATAGCATGTTGTGGCACACATATAAGTATTAGAGTAACGACTGACTGACTGCATACTCACTTCTAGTATCACAAATGATGACAGAGGCAGTGTCAGCTACAAGCTGCGCAGTACCACAATTGGAACGGAGATCAAGCATGAGTTTGAACTCTGTATTGTAATTCTTCTCTGTATTTTCTCTGGTTTGAATTGGTACGGTGTGCGTTGTCATACCAGCTGGAATTGTCACATTAATGCCTTGTTGCTCATAGTCAATGTTAGCTGCATCAGTGGAATGGAGGAATTCAGCATTATATACTACACAGCCATCGTCATCATGCAGGAATAATTTTAATACTCACATTGAGCTGTGATGTCCATGGTATTCACAGTGAACAAAATATCTTCCAGAGGAGCCTTGTCCAGTGAAATCTTGAGTATAACCTCTTCAGATTCAGGAACTCTGTATGTCATTTGACTGAAGCTGATATTCACCACTGAATGTACATATGAAAACAGAGATGACAGATGTAAAGGCAAGTTCAAAGAGCAATAGAGCATGATATGTGTATACAGTTTATTTTCTTCTACAGTTGATACGAGACATGTACAAGCATTCCACACTATCCTATTGCCTGTTTTAAACAGCGTTAAGATTGCCACAGCAATGATGTCGAGAGACTCCACACAAATGTGGCAATTAGGCTGCTGCCATATACGTAAGATTAGGTGCTACCAAGAATGATGACTTTGATGAACACAAGAAACTGTCAGGACATGTTATTCCATCCAGTTCAAAACTTAAATCACAAAATCACAATACTTCCCACAGAGCATACATATGTACTGTACATCATGCACATAATTACAAGTATGCAAGTTCGTACCATCCCAGTCATCTGTGATGTGGATGACTGCAGTATAGGCCTCTTTAGCAACAACACCCATTGCAGTGGCATTATCTGGGACTTCCAGTAACAAACTGATGTGCTCTGGACATTCGGCAATATCATTGTTAAGAATGTGAATAGAGAAGTTCACACTGTTTTGTCCAGCATGGAAGGTTATTGGGATCACTTCATCAGCCTCATAGTCAGACCCTCCTAGGATGTGGTAAGGAATAAAGAATCTATGTACACTGCACAAGAAGCCACACTGCGTAAAGTGCATACGTTCAGCTGTTCCATCCATGATCTTTACTTTGACCACAAAATCAAATTCATGATCTGCCGTGGCTGTCAAAGTGGCAGTCAAAGTTTCAAGTTCACCCTCTTCTACTGTGACTATGGTCTCCTGGAACTGCACAGGGACTGCAACAGGGACATGTGTAACGTTAAAAGACACAAACACAAACATACAACATTCCTATTTCTGCTCGAGAAATAGTACGTAGGATGTATCATCCGTGTATGCATAATTTTATATCATTGTTTAGAGACAAGGGAGGCTATCATACTGTTCCAACAAACTATGCACACATAGAGTAGTGTATGTCGGTAGATTACATATGAATACACACAGTACTTTGCTGCAGCCTTACCAGTGGCATCCACTATGGCAATGTATGCTGTGGCTAAAAGAATGTTAACGTTTACTGGTGGTTGTGTGAGGCTGAGGGTGGCTTTTATGAACTCAGTGCCATCACAGTCTGTGTCCCTTAGGGCCTCTACAGGTATCTTGATTTCCCTTGCATAAGCTGGAATTGTGACATTTCCGGAGCTATCACGGTAGTCGTTACCTGCAGCAAGTGAGTGGAGGCATCCAATCCATAAACAAAGTCCACAGGAAACCTTAAATTGCACAGCATGTTGCCATGCAAGAAGACCTTCCACTCACTTTCAGCTGTGATTGACGTGAACCTCACAGTTACCATTATGTCTTCTGTTGACTCTCCCTGTACTTCCAAAACAAGGTCGATAATATCGCCCTCGCGAACAATATAGTTTGCGGATGCTTTAAATGTGATGTTCACCTCTGAAGGGAGAGTTGCATAATAAGAAAGTAGTCATATTGAAGGGTGTACGTACCTAATCCATTTTGACTTCAAGACCAAGGTCAAGACCACAGAGTCAAACTACTGGATGGCGAGGATTCACAACTAGGCTGGCTTGGATAGTTCTCAAGCAATGCCCTTCTCCCATCTACAGTACACTGCACACACGACACACATTTGGGCTGTACTAGACAGATACTTTGCATCGAGGTGGCAAGTTTGAGCAAGCTAAAATGTTTGGATGTAATGCAGCTATGTGTACATGTAGATTCATCACTCACACCGCTATTATGTTGGTGACAATATTTCAGTCGCAAACCTTCCCTTTAAAGACCACTTCAGATTGCTTTTTAAACTTGGAAAGTAGTGTCTGCAACAGATGACTTTTGTGAACATACTATAAGTGCTTAGGCTAGAAAGAACAAAAACTGAGACTCTTTTGTAAATCGCCCTTTTATTATAATACCAAATCACACAAAGTGTGCACACGTGCTGTTGTAAAGGAACTGATTTAACTTAAACCAATTTGTCTCAAAACACTATCGAGCTGCCCAAGCCAATGGAGAGACCAGGGCACATATATGTATAGAAATGCAGTCATGCTTGTCAATGGATGACAGATGGTGCATGGGGGAGGGGCAGGTGAGAAGGCCCACAAACACACATGCATCTACATGAGAAGCAAGCAATAATATAATTAAATGTACCATTGATAGACTATGTATAAAAACATAAGGAAGTATCTACACGAATGTAGCTATAAATTTTAATAGCGAACTTGCAATTTGTATCACATGCCTTTACCACCCCCTCTCATCACTCACACCTCATTCACAGATATGGAGTACTTTTGAACTGAAGGCACATAATATGCCACTTGGTAGCCTGTTACCTGAGTACCCTCAAAGAGGGAATGTAAAATGGAAATCTTTATTCTACTTCACTAGTACAATACAATGCGCAGATCAACACCTGACTACAATAGGTCTACTAAACCAGTTTCCACTAGTCATACAACCTGCCATACATGGTATATAGCATGTTCTCGCAAAAGGTAAGCTGAGAACTACATACGTGCATTACAACACAGTGTGTAACAGAGTCTGAGTCTAGCCTTTACAGTAAACAGCATTTGTACAAACAATCATGTGATGTCATAACAGCACAAACCCAGTAACTGGGAAGAGGTGTTGACCACTGCTGAATGTTCACTTCTACATAAAATCATCCACTATGTCATGAATGATCTACTGCCAACTGAGGAAGTGGTTTAGAGGGGTCAGACAAACACAGAGTAAACGGCTTCAGCAATTATAAGGATCAATCAACTGGTCACGCCAGGCAAGCTGTCTTCTCAGCTGTACCACATTAGGGCTAGTGTAGTCACCATCAAAAGAATGACAACGCATATAGTAACTACAACCACATGCATGTCAACTGAGAACTACATACATTACACGTGCAAGATAACCTTTACAGTAAACAGCATTTGTACAAACAATCATGTGATGTCATAACAGCACAATTCGAGCATTGCCCAGAAGAGATGTTGAATTCCACTGATCACTTCTACGTAACATGATCCACTGTGTCATGCATGATCTGCCAACTGAGCAAGGCTTGCAAGTGGTTTAGAGAGGTCGACAAACACAGAGTAAATGGCTTCAGCAATCAATCAATTGGTCACACCAGACAAGCTGTCTTCTCAGCTGTACCACATTAGGGCTAGTGTGAGGCATGTGACAAGGTGCACTATCCTTTAATGACAAGACTACTGTATTATCTACTGACCTCATGCCTACTGTGGCATACGTAGGTTGATTATTGACTGGTTGTAGCTAACGAGATTGGTTACAAGATCACTAGCTACATAGCTATAGCTAGCTAGCTGCCTCACATCACAGTCTGATCTATATAGCTAGCTAGCTAACAGCATTTGCAGTGCTTACTCTTCTCCCTTTTAGAAAACGTCACACAAGTGACACACCAAACAGCAGTACAAGCACATATGCAGATGTAGCCTCAGTTAAGACTACACAGTCAGGTAGCTAGCTAGTCTCAAACACAGGGCTAGCTTCCTCTCATACAAAATGGCCGCCGCCACCGGTCTGGATCGAGATTAACACCTGGCATAAACAGTCAGCGCAGTGAGACTTATTTGTAATACCTAGCTACGTGTACGTGCTATGTAATTTATTCCGGCCTGTGCGACGCGCTATTGGGTTATAACTGTATCTCGCAACTTACCGTATGATTGTGCCATGCTCAGGACGACTAGTGTTGATAGCAGGGCGACGGATGCCGGCAAGGACCTCATCTTGCACCTCAGCACAACTGTGGAGGGACTTTGCGCACTGTGTGACAATGGTCAGTGTAATGAAGAATGGTATTCGGCCAGCTGGCCAGACGAGTACAGTTTCTGCGGTAGCTACGTAGCTAGCAACTTACCGCAACATAAGACCGCTCTTAACTCTTCGCATATAGCTTTTATATTATTATTATATGTAAGTTACTTATATTAATATATGTATGTTATATCCATGTTTGCGCAACTAACGTCGTATCTATAATTACTATGAGGAAATGAATTTTACTGGGGGTGACATCATGCATTAGGGCAATTTAATATTTAGCACAAAGTCATGTGTATGCATGATCAATCATAAATCCAAATAGTAGAGCACAGTTAAAATAAGCAAGAATTTGGTGTGACGTGTGAGCAATGTGCATTATTTCTTACGAATTGCCATGAAAAGTGAGTAGCTAATGATACAAACGAACAAAATTTCTAATGTGAAAAAAGAGGCAAATCAATCGGTATAATGTTGTCAGGGCTAACTCTAACTTTGCGCTCACCGTTACTGGGCACACTACAGCTAGCTAGGCTAGCTGGATACCAAACCTCCTGCTGCCTTGGTAGAGAACACAACAATAGCTTATAGTCACAGACAGTTGCTGTAAACATAATCCCAGCACTTGATCATGCATGATATGCTATTATGCTCAATTACCTGCAGCTATATAAGCATATACGTAAGTACTCAGAATATATATATAATTATTGAAAATATTCAGTTCTTGTGTGTGCATGCAACATCAAAATGGCTAATGAGATGTGAGAACAAAATGTGATAAATAATAATAGTAATAGTATATGCATATGCAATCCTGCCTGTTTATCCACCTATCACGCGTTTGTATACACATGCACATCATATGTATACAGTGGCCTCCTGCCCACCACCTGCAGCACTTGTGGTGCCCTTGTGGCCTCCTTTATTAGCTTCCAAGGACACCACCTCATAGGTGTGGTCAACCTCCTTGTTCTCCTCTGTGCCACGGGCAAAACGTACACTCAACACCTCCTTTGCAGTCATGTAAGAGGGGTTCCTCGTCATAGCTAGAGCCACGTCCCCTTTGTCCATGTACTCATCCTCGTACACCGAGCTTGGCAGAGGAAAACTGGGCCTGCACAACAAGAATATGACACACACAATATATACTAAAGATTAAGCCTACTACAGTGCAGTACATAAGCACATGAGCTGCAATTATGGTTACGTTACTGGTATAGTCATGAACTGAGAGTGCTTGTGTTGTATTTGCACATACCTGTGTTTTGACTGCTTTCTGCAACACACTACAACTGCTATCACTATGGCAACAATTGCGGTGACCACAAGAAGGATGACAATGCCACATATAGTTACTATCACCGTCACCATCTCTGTAGGAGACTCAGTGGTGGGGGTTGGTGGGGCTACAGATGTAACAGGGCAGCTTTCAGGCTCCAGGGAGTTAATCACCACAGGACATGTGGGGTCCATCTGCAGCTGTATGGAGGCCACTGTGATGTAAGGAGTGGAGGTGACCCAGGAGGTAAGGAGGGAAGGCATGTCTACTCCAGGGAGTGCTGTGTAGGAGAGCTCTGCAAGAAATACTACTGTTTGCGAATCTGTATTGTTTGCACAACTGAAGTGGCTCTGCTGAACAGACAAGGAGCAGCTGCATTGCTGCTGGAGTGGGACTGAGAGAGCAGCTGATATGTCTGACAGCTTGGCATCACCGTTGGTCTCCTGCACATTAGACAGGGATGCCTACATTTGTCAACTCATGTCATACAGCTATTATATATGCCTGAAATGTATGTGCAAGCAATTAACCTACATAATGGAGTGAATTATATATATATACATGGGGCCCCATACAAGAATATTATATTATTTATTTACTTCAAATTAGTGGTGTATATTGCAGCATACACTATATGTGTGTGTGTGTGTGTGTGTGTGTGTGTGTGTGTGTGTGTGTGTGTGTGTGTGTGTGTGTGTGTGTGTGTGTGTGTGTGTGTGTGTGTGTGTGTGTGTGTGTGTGTGTGTGTGTGTGTGTGTGTGTGTGTGTGTGTGTGTGTGTGTGTGTGTGTGTGTGTGTGTGTACAAGTTTCACTCACCACCCAAGTGAGGCAATCTGTAACCGGTCTCAGATAAAGTTGCATATTCATTGACTCTACAGCAGTGAAGAGCATTCGAGCAGAAATATGAACCAGACCATGATAGCTAAGCCTCACTAAGAGTGCTTGTTGCAAAAATAATGCACAATGATACCGCATGCAGGAAAGCCGCAGTAGGCTTGTGAAATACATACACTGTGAGGTATATAGATAGGTAGGCTTCATTTCATCACAGCCTATACATACATAACTTTCATTATCACTGTCCACTACAATGTGCCAAGGATAGACATGATGGTAATACTAAGTTATATATATTGTACTGCCTGTATTACCTAGTAATATTGTATTGCCTTGGTCTTACCATCGTCATCCTTAATGAGCACTACAGTCATGCTGATTGGTCCCTCAGTGACATTGGCTGCTTCACCGTCAACAGACACCTCGAGGGTCAGTTTGAAGTCTTCATCAAACTCATTGTCATCATCATCAATGATGGGAATGGATATGACCAGCGAGGGGATAGGTTCATTCTCATCAGTTGGTCCAAATGAATATGTAGTGGTTGGATAGAGGTAGTCATTGTTGTCTGCGCAGACAAGGGGTATAGAGTGTTGCAAGTGACAGCTTCAATACACGGTCACAAAACACTGTCCAACTTACTTGTGGCTGTGAGGTCCATGGGGGTTACTGTAAATGCGTATTTAAAGGAACTTCTTCTGGAGGCGATCACCCTAATAGATACCATGCCATCAGCTTCATCCACCATGTACATGTCTCGTTCAAATTGTAGAGTAAGAGCTGAACAGAAAGTGTATACATACACTATCAATGCATTTCATTTAAAGGTGCTATTGAGTATTAACTAAAGTTATAAATAGACATTGAGAACACCTTAGCAGTTTGTATCTAAGTATTTCAGACGTTTCATGTCATTTATTGATTCAATACATTTCAATCAGGCTCTGTTTGAAGATGTGGAAGGAGATAGCCATATTGCTAAGCAATCGATGGAAAAGTAGTAACCTACGTAAACAATGTTTAAACAAAACACTGACTACTTGTGAGGTTATTAGGGTATAAGGAGACATTCTTTCTATAGCAACAGTCGTAATTCTCACACAAATTCCTTTGCTTTCACTTGATGGGGATCATTTCCTGCATAGCTTTCAGCACATCTTAAGACTTGACTTAGTTTAACTTATGTTTTTATTTGTGGGAGATGATATGCTATTAAAGATGAGTCCATTCTAAGACACCAAATAATGAATAGCAAGAATGCTCGATCAGAGATTTTGCTCACTGGTGTATGTGCATAGTGCATTGGAGCAAACTCACAGTCATCATTTAAAATGTAAACTGTGGCACTGCTAGGACACCCCTTGATGACAGCAGATGATGATAGGCTCTCCAGATCAATGTAGAACTCCTCAGTAGGCTCAGCCAGTTCCTCATCACGGATGGTCACAGTGAAAGTAATCAGATTAACTCCAGCTTCAAATGTCAGTGAACTCCTCTTATGACTGTAATCAGCAGTAGCTGAAGGATGACAGAGTGTAGTAGTCAGTTACACAAAATGATATATATATTATTATATTATGTAGTTGTGTATGTATTTTATTCACTGGTGTAAGGAGGCATTCCGGAAACTTCAATGTAAAATTGCACCCAATAATAGCTTTACTAAAATAGCCATATATAGCACAAGTCAACTCACAACTAGCAGTTCCGTCCCGTGTGGACACAGTGACAGAAAAGGAAAACGTATGGTCAGCAAGTGTTTTCAAGGTGATAGTAGTGGATCTCTCTCCTTCAGATACTCTGTAGGTGGCTTGGCTGAAGCTTACAGGTACTCTGTCATGCACTAAACGTGTGAAAGACAAGTGAGCATGTCACATTTCAGTCCGGCCTCTTATTTAAATTATACACAACTACACTTCACCCTCCAGTGTTATTCCCTCAGTGATTAGATAACGTGCACTACGTTCTACAGTTCTATGTGCGTGTGCTCACAATCATCATCCGAAATTCTAATCGTCACTTGGTTTGGTTCAATGCTACGTACAGCATTCACAGCACCTCCTTGAAGAGTACAGATAAAGGACTCGCACGGTTCAGCAATGTTATCATTGATGATGGGAATCACAAGGTCAGGCAATGAGAAGCTTGAAAAGGTCTCAACTTCTGTGAAGTTCATCTTGGTTCCGACTGTAAAGGAGTAATCTCTGCCAGGTAAGGCTGCAAGCAACAAATCAAAGTGTAGTATTTTTACTGTCACAATCTTCATACTACGATCACACAGTATATATACCAGGATGCTAGTGTCAGATGGTGGTGAGTACATACCTGGTTCTACACCAGTGGAAGTGGCTGCTGCACAGACAACACCGATTTCTATTGTGTTTTCATAGAGCCCAAATGCTTGAGCTCTTAGTCTCACTTCCACCTCGTATCCCTCAGTCACTTCAATGGGTTGTGCAATCGTCCAGTTGACACTAACAACTGGTGAAGGAAACATTTGACAAAATCAAGTACATGCCAATGTGTACTCTTACTAGTACTGATTTGCAAACAACCTTTAGGCATAGTATAGTGACATACTAAACTCACAGTCATCGTCTTCAATAATTACATCTGCAAAGGTGCTGGTCAGTACACCCTGAGACCTGAAAATATCTGCTGCTTGTCCCATGAACCGAGCAGCAACAATTCGGAGACGAAACGTTTCATCCCCTTCAAGAATATCATCATCAGAAAGTACAATCACATGTTCACTTGAGCTTGCTTGCTTGGATTGAAAAACGACCGTGAATGTCCTGGACCTTGCGTTGCGAAGGTTTACAATGTAATCACTCTCTGTATGGGATAATTATACAATTTTATGACAGTCGAACATTCATGTATTGGAATAGAGATTCCTACTATGTCTGAAATGGACAAAGGGAAGAATGTTTAGTTTAATTCATGTGGTTGATCTGTTTTGTAACAACTGAAGAAGACCCTATTGGGGATGAAACATCTTGATGTCAGAGCAAAGAATCGCGTACTACTTGTACCTTGGATTACACTTAAAATTCTTCCCCTTGTCCATTCATGTATTACAGTCATGAATCCAAAGTAGAAGAAATATTGGGTGTATGAAAAAGTTATTATAATTATACAGGGTATGCAGCCAGCCCACTCTGCTTATAGGATAGCTGTGATGTGGTCTGAGAGATCAGCATTGCTATAGCAGCACCTGGCACAATATGCTTGAAAATGTACACAGCAAGCTAAAGAGATTCTATCTTGTGCACACACCAAAGCATACAGTATACATAGGTCCGTCCAGTCATGTTCTGTCATGCAAGACTTATGTATGTGGTGAGTTCATGAGCTACCTAAGTAGTTAGGAGTTACAGAACCAATAATAGAAAAATTAAACAATATTATTCTCATTTAGAAACGATAGATGCAAATACATATACATGCTGATGCTATCGCAATTGCAATGTTATGCAGCGTGGAGAGTACTTACCAAATTCAGCAGCATTCTTGCTTCGTGGGTCATCTGCAGTTATGTCCACCTCAATGCTTCCATTGAAAGAAGGGGTTCCGGGGCTAGTCAGGATGTTAGCTGACAAATGGATCAACTGTTGTCCTCCTTCATCACTAAAATACTGGCTGACTGGAAATACTGGGCCAACTGTTATGTTGTGGAGGGGGAAGGGTATTATTTTGCAATCATGTCATGTTAGGTGATTAATTAATCCTTGTGACAAAATGGAAACACTGGATATTACGCCAACTTGACCAGGTCAGTAAAAACTGAAACCACAAATTGTCACAAATTCCCTTACACTGGGCAATGTGTACGAACTCCCATTCTTTGCCTTAATTAATCTTTGTTTTATGTGGTGAACTTTTGACTGACACAGCTATTATCTGCTATGATGTTATCATGTTGTATTAAATGTTACTATATGTAGTGGTACCTTAATTGGCATGGGCCATTATGCCTTTTGTTCTTTTCTCCTGACTTGTATTGTTGTTCAGTAAGTTTTTGAGTTGAAGGATTGGAGCAGACTTCAGCATATTCAGCTAAAGCGAATATTGTCGCATGACATGGTGTCAGAAGTGGCTCGATGGCCCAACTCTGTTTAGACCCGCCCGAAGCCTTCAACTTCGTTAAAAGAAGTGTTTTCAACAGTTCCGTCTTGCCTCAGGATTGTCCAAGGATGGCGACGCCAAGCAAGTCAGCGCCCTACTCTACTGCTTGGGACAGGACGCGGAAGAAACGGTAGCATCTACAAACATTTCCGCCGGGGATTGCGAGTAGTATGACCACGTTCTAGCCCAGTTTGATTTCTTCTTCAGGTTTGGCAGTACGTTATCTTTGAACGAGCGTAGTTCAACAGGAGGGTGAATCGGTGGAACTATATACTAGTATCTATGGTGGAACAGTTCATCACAGTAGGCATGCGAATATGGTGTCTTACGCGATGAAATGCTGCGTGACCGCATTGTCATGGGAATCGCCAACTCTTCCCTATCAGAACGACTTCAGATGATCGAGGACCTGACTCTGGAAAAGACCAAGACCCTGATCAGACAGAAGGAAGCAGTGCACGAACAGCAGCTGACCCTGAAGGGCCAGATCAAGTCTGAACCTCAACTGGATACAAATCAGCCTTACCCCTCTTCCAAAGGGAAATCTCCTACAACAGGGAAGGCAGTAGGGAAGTCAGCATCCCAACACCAGCCCCCAACACGCAGTAGAGTCCAGAGCCAACAATAGACAACTTGAGAAAGGGTGGTTCTCGAATACCAGCTTCAAAACACGGTTGAAAACCTTGCCGACGTTTCGACCAGATGCTCTGGCCTTCTTCAGAGCATCTGGTAGAAACGTCGGCAAGGTTTTCAACCGTGTTTTGAAGCTTGGTATTCGAGAACCACCCTTTCTCATGCCTGAGCCAGCTGAGAAGCCCTCACTTCAATAGACAACTTGTATACAATGTGGGCGAGGGAGCCACCCTCGACAGCAGTGTCTGGCACGGGATGTGGAGTGCCACAAGCACCACAAATGGGGACACTAAGAATGACTGTGCAGAACCAAGTCCATCGCTGAGGTTCCCGACCCAGAACTACCAGACGACTTTGCCTACCTGAACACTGTTGGCTCCGACCGATTCGTTCACCGTTTCGGTCAATGGGCGACCATCTCAGTTCAAGGTAGACACCCAGGCGGAGGTGACTGTTAGTTCATCGGCAGCAAGCACCCAACTTGGCATTACAGACCCACAGCCTACGACCAAGCAACTGCGTGGACCAGACAGTACCCCTCTTTGCATGGTGGGACAGGCCACAGTGAAGCAGGCTTAACACGGTCAGGAGTGTACACATACCCTCTTCATCTTGCCAAGCCTGGAGCACAACCTCCTAGGACTTCCTGCCATTTGCGACCTCCATGTTCTCCAAAAGGTGGACAGCCTAGGAGAACCACCACAGGCCTGGTTCCATTCCCTTTTCACTGGTCTAGGAGAACTAAAGGGAGACCCATACGAGATACAGCTCAAATCAGATGCTACACACTTTTCCTTCAATACCGCACGCAATGTGCCCCTTCCTTTACGTGAGAAGGTCCAAGCTGAACTTCAACGTATGCAAGCACTGGATGTCATTGCCCCCGTTGAGGAGACAGATTTAGAGTTAATCAGTCCACATGGGCTTCAGCATAATGTGTGAAGTCAAATGGAAGTAAGGTCGTTGGTTGTATACTGGCAAATGTTCCCTTCATTAGCACTACAGAAGCCAACCTATTAGCCTATTTTGCTGTCAGCTAATAGGTGTATTCCATATCTACTGCCAACTGTGAAAGACTGTGCCAACTGTGCATGGTGTAAATTGTTATTTGTCTAAAAGTGTAGATTATGCAGTGCACAATATGACTTCTGCATTTAAGTGAGGATTACACAATCACCCATTCTTAATTGTATTCTTCTCATGCATAACATGCATGGAAGCTCCCCTCACCAAAATCTACAGGCACATACGCATCTCGGACTAAGGAAAGGTCCAGGGCTTGCTATGCATATATCAGCACTAAGATGAGATGCATCTCCAGAAGAGATTGACAAAACTTATACACAAGGAAGTAAATTGCTGGAGAAATGACAGATTTGCATGCAGTCAACACCCGCTGAGCAGCATTGGCACAGCAGTGCTCATGATCTCATTCTTCCCGAGCTCCCCTTCAGGAAGTCACAGCAGTACGTACCAGACAGTAGTGCATACGTAGCTACGTATGTGTGGAGTATACATGAAATAGTACTTATACTATGACTGGACTAGACTTGATTGAGTAAAGATTCATTACCACGTCCATACAACTGAAGAAGGCCCTTTTTGTGACGTTTTGCTAAGTGAAGCTATCTACCACGTGTCTTACGCTCGAGAACCAAAGAACTGTCTATGGACTAGACTTCTCAATGTGTAACAGCTATGCCACCAAACGATTGCTAGCTGAGTGATAGGCACAACAAGAGATGAACAATCTACTTATAAGTAACAATAATAGCTAAGTCTTTACATCTCCCACTGTCAGATATTACATAGTATGTCATAATAATCATATAGCTACGTCAGGTTTCAATATGATTAAGGTATATAGGACGCACCGCGAGCTAAAACCCCCGCAACTTACAGAGTAATTTTGCTTTACTCGTAGCGATTAGAGTTGTTAGAACGAGGGATGCCGGCAAGCACCTCATTTCACACCTGAGAATAGTACACAATTCCAAATGGGGACTCTGCAGCTATATATGAGAATAGCAGAGAACACATATGCGTGACGTTGACACAGTACGTATGCGTGACATTGACACAGCTGACTTACCAGACGTGGATTTTATACGGTTACCGTAACTTTATATATCGATCGTAAAAGATTCCCAATATAAAAAATATATATATATGTGTGTGTGTGTGTGTGTGAATTGTGTCTCCACTGCCAACGGAACAACGCGCACCAGTCTCCTGCTGGCTCACCCCCTGAATGGGGGCGAAATAGACAGTTCTGGCTGTGGTACATAAAGGTGTGTGTGTGTGTGTGTGTGTGTGTGTGTGTGTGTGTGTGTGTGTGTGTGTGTGTGTGTGTGTGTGTGTGTGTGTGTGTGCATGTGTGTCTCCTTCAAATTTCCAAGCACGACCTAGAAGCTCAGACTGCTGAACACACTTGACATTTCATGCCAGCAGTGTATCTTTCCCCAGGGTATAGCACCCACAGTCCGACCTGGAGTGCTTCAGCCATCAACCTGGTTGAGTAGTAGCTAATGTTTGAAGCAAACATCATGATTGTTGAGTCTGCAGAGAGAAATTAAAGTTTCATCATTATGTGTACCTTGTTAATCCCTGCACATATGTTCCCACAGTCCTCTTCCTCTGCACAGCCAAGTGTTAAAAGTCTTTACAAAAACTGCTATATTATACAAACTGGCACCAGAAACAAGTGACTGCGGCATACACGTGTTGCTGCATATTCTTGTTGATTGCTTGTTGTCAGGGCTTTGGCAAGCTTTCCATGATTCCTCCTCTTAGCTTCATCATCATTACTTATTCTGCAACGCTGAGGTCAACCCTGCAGAACTCTACTTCCGATGTGGGAAGGTGGTAAGGAGTGAAGAGGAAAATGCAGCATTGCACCCGTAGGTAAATTGAGCCTCGATTCAAAATTGGCACCAGATTTGTGGCATGATGATGCCTCTCAAGTGATAAATTTTTAAGAGTCAGTGGTAAGCTGTGCGAAAGAGCATGCCTTTATATACAGCCCTGTGCCCCCCTCCAGATGGGCATAGATCTGCAACTGCTGTGTATGCAAGATCAGAAGTGTATCATCTTCATGACAAGGAAAAGGCATTAAACAAGTGATCTGCGCACCCCATTCAAGTGCAATGCTAAGAAAGGAGGAGAAACGGTTATGTCGTTGCTGCCTATCACACTAGATAGTTGCAGGTGATTATTCCATCACTTTACACTTGCTTTTCCACAGATTATTCAATCAATCAACATTATTAGAGTGCACCATGCCCATTGGCACTAGGGCACAGATTGACCCCATGCAACACTTACAACAAAGCAAAAATAGATAATATGAACATGCAAATAGGGTTACTTATTGTACTGCACTCTTGCATTGCTCTCCAGACGTCAGCAGGACTAGATTCAATCCTGGACTTCAGCCTGAGCATACCAATCAATGCAGCCAGTCTGCCGTCACTCATCTGTGTCCTACCAGCAGCATTTGCATAACTCAGCTCTTTCAGCCAGTGACCGGAAATACCCCGCTAACAGCAAAATTTGGGATTATTAACCGGCATATTAAAAAGATTCGTTTTTCTTAATTAAGAACTATCAGCAGTCAGCATCAGTTTCATCATGTAGGAGTACATACACAGTACTGAAAATAGCCTGCGTTAGGTAACTCTTTGTTCCTTAGTTTAGAAGAGCGAGGTGATCTAATTTGGAAATGCTGAAGGGTGACCAGAAATACCCCTTCCTAACTTAACTTAATTGATAATGGCAATGGCTTTGAGAGACCTTACGCGCGTTCTAACAGGCATTGCTGGTTGGGATTGAATTTCAAGGATAAGCAGTTATACACGACCATACTTATACTGTCATCACATGCACCATCTGTGAAATGATGCTTGCTGCTATAGCCACATCGTGTTGCAAAGCATAAGTCAAACATACATAGCTACATACAACAAAAATTCTCAAAGTACAGGATAATGAATGCAACTTTGCTAACTACACGGCTTGAAAGTGGTGACTGGAGAAAACTGTGTAGTTAACAAAGCTTGTACAGTTACACCAGTTTGCGTAACACTTACTGACAATGAATGCAATAATGTAAAGCTAATACGTACCTAATTTACCAAATTGAGCAGTGTGTCAGGGTCATGGCTTGGCAGATCTTCTGCAGTTATGAGCACTTCAATGCTCCCATTGAAAGGAGTTTGGCATCTGGTCAGGATATGTCAACAGCTGACAAACAGACCACCAGTCATCCACTTCATTGTCGTTATACTTGTATATAATGTATGCATATGCTGAGTATAATATGTAATACTATATTCAGCAATGTCATATTAAATAATATATATTATGCTTGGAGAGAAGCAGTGCAATACATTCGTGAGGCATTGTGTGTGTGTGTGTTTGTGTGTGTTAATCATATATAAGCTGAGAACATACTAGTCCAACACTGGAAAGCTACACACTTGCTAGCCATGCTTTCTAAAGCTCAACCTACAGAAAATACAACACTTCCATTAGGGATAGAGCTGTTTGATATGCACTAGCTTGGTGCCCTCCCTCGTGTTTATAAAATCAGCCTTATCCCTCCTGCAGGTGCTATAAATAAAGCTTAAGTGCATGAGTGTGAGCCATTGGACAGCTTAATTAAACTCACATGCAGTAGTCTATTATCATATTATGTAATTGATGGACCAGCACTATAACAACACACCACTCTCTATAAGAAATGTTCTGTCTTTCAGTGTGTATGTAAAGGATTAAATTGCATACTAGATAAAATAAGTACCACTACAAATTTTAACACAACTGCACATGCACTTGCATATAGTTAAACCTGCTTTCCAGCTCTCACTGGTTAATGTAAACTGGCCTGTCATCAACTGCATTGGCCTCATGGCTGCCACCCTATATGGTATCATCTTGGCCTTCTTCAGTAGCCTCAAAGGGGAGAACCTCATTAGTGTGGTCTATTTCCTTGTCCTCTTCTGTGCCAAGGGCAAAGCGTGTGCTTACCACATTTTCTGTAGTCATGTAGGAGGGGTTACTTGTCATGTTACCCAGAGCCATGCTATCCTTGTCCATGTACTCGTACTCGGGGTTAGGGAGGGGATGATTGGGCCTGCACAGCAACATTGAACAGAACACATTTCACCACCATGCAACAGAGTAATAAATTCAGCTGGAATCCAGCTAGTCACACCCATGCATGTACATATAAATAGTGCAAGTGTGGTAATTGGCACTTACCTGCATTTTGACTGCTTTCTGCAAAACACTGCCACTGCTATTACTATGGCAACAGTAGCAGTCATCACAACAAGAAATACAACTACAACAACTGCTACTATCACAGTGACTTCTGTGGATGAGTCAGGAGGTGGGTTAATAGACGGGGCTACGGAAGCAGAAAGGCAGCTTTCAGGCTCTAAGGAGTCAATTATCACAGGACAAGTGGGGTCCACCTGCATCTGTGTGGAGGCCACTACAATGTGAGGGGTGGAGGTGACCCAGGAGGTGAGGAGGGAGGGCATGTCTACTCCAGGGAGTGCCGTGTAGGAGAGCTCTGCAAGAAACACCACCGTTTGAGAGTCAGTGGTACCAAAACAGCTAAAGAAGCTCTGCTGCACAGACAAGGAACAGCTGCAGTCCTGCTGGAGGGGGACTGAGAGGGCAGCTGATATATCTGACAGCTTTGCCTCACCGTTGGTCTCCTGCAGATGTACATAAATCATGTCAATGTATGCACAGTGTTGTGGCATGCACACCTATTGTTAAAGCAGGTACGTATTGTAAATGATTTGTGTACGTGTGGTTTCAGAATCAGCACTCTGCATTTCATTAGCATTCATGGCAACACTACAGTAGTTAAAGCACATGTATACTCACCACCCAAGTGAGGCAATCTGAAACTGGTCTCAAGTGGAGTTGGATAATAGTTGAATCTGAAAGAAGTGAAGAACTGCAAACTATACTTGAGTGCATGCATGCATGGCATAACCTGTGGGAATATATATAGAGTTTAATGCAGAATGCTGCTGCCAATACTACGTATATACAAAGCAATGGCTCATGCAATCAATTGATTGTGAAGGCGCTAGAATAGTAGACGGAGCTAGGCCTTTGATTGGCCCTGCAGCTACGTACTTCAATGGGATCTTTGCATACAACTCCCACCATGACCAGTCACGGTCGAGACTGGGACTCTCCATAAGAGCATCAGTGCAAAATCACATTAAAAGTCATTTTTCTCCATAGTATGAGCTGTCGTTTGACAGCGCTCTGAATAGCATAGAGTTTACACAGCTCACTGGATCAGCAAAAACCTTCTGCATATACTCCTAGAAAACAACAATGTCACGAGTAATGTATAATATAGCAAGATATACTTGTGGAATTCTAAGTGGTGAAATGGCGAACTTGGTCATTAGACACACTCACCCTTACAAATCAGTATTTGTAATTATAATATACCAATGTTGTATGTGGTTCCAACATGCATGCATACAATAAATATATACTACCTCACCATCATTGTCACTGATAGTGACAGTGGCTGCTGAGTTGGGTCCAACCTGCACTCCCTTGGAAATGAGGTCTTCAGGAATGGACAGAAGCAGTTGGAAAGATTCCGTGGCTTCAATCAGGCTATCATCTGTGATGGCAACAGTGAATTCAGCCCTTGTCTGACCAGCTGGGAAATCTAGTTGGTACTGTTGTGATACAAAGTCGTCACCACCTTGAGAAAAGAAGGAAAGAGTTGGTAAATGTGGCAGTCCATGTTAGAATGCAAACATTAGACCGATTTTTCGAAATCAAGTTTTTAACATATTCTCACATAACAAGTCTTCGTCTATCTCTGTACCACGTTTTGAAACGAAAAATGCTTTTACAACAGAGCTACAGAGCAGAGAAGTCAGTAGGTGCTTTTAGTCTGTCTCCTCCGCGAATTTATGAATATTAATGAGGCAAGTAAAATGGCTACCCGTGATCTGGCGCAACGGAAATTATGGCGATTTCTAGCTACTTCAAGTGTAACAAGCAAAGTCCTGTTCACACTGGTGTCCTGAGTTTTCCTGAAGTACGTTGGTGCATAACATGTGGCATAAATAATTGCCCATGATGCATATATATGTAGCGCTCCACAGTGTTTACTGTAGCTACAAAATAGGTTAGTAAGTGTTACACTGATAAGCAACGTCTAGCGTCTGCCATCCGCATCCAGCTTTAGTAGTGTGACGGAAGGTGAGTGCGCCTTCAAAAGGGGTGCGCGAGCCCTCGGGCAAGTTCGCACACGTTTTCCGTGTCTCCTTCTATCTAATTGCCACTGTTACTATTCGATGCAGCGTCGTATGCACATGAAACAAAGACGAGCAGAATGCCCATTGAAAGTCTTACAAGCGTACAATAGGCAATCTAAAACTACATCAATGTCAACGTTAAAATCTTTTGGAAACTTTAGACGCCATTTCCTCAAAATCAACTTCCGGTATAATGTTCGCTTTCTAACCTCGACTGGCACAAATGCCAAATATTGATGTATATAGAGTATGAAGCTGCTGTGATGGTGGGTGGAGTTTTGTATGCTTGTACAGGACTGCATGCTACGTACATCTATATATGTATCTTGCTTACCAACAGCAGTGCCATCCGATGTTTGAACAGTGACTGTGTAGTTAAAATCTGCTGCTCGAGAGGCAACAACAGCAGCCACAAAAGCTACAACACTCTCCTTCACCATATAGTCAGCATTTTCAATGGAAAGGCGGAGATTTTCACCTGAATGGATGAGGAAGAGGAGTTCAGTGTGATCATATCACGTTAATATATATATTATAATTATACATATGATGCACGACTGCTGCCAAAACTTTGCAATTATGACCTCTGTCTGTCTCTTGAGCCTTCCCTACCACTTTTAATAGTCAATGGCAGTTGTTCCCAATGTAGTTTCAGGTATACAATACATACATATGCATTGACAAGTGCACAGAGACACATCAGTTGGTTTTGCATATATACCTACCGGTGATAATAGTCAACCTGCTTGGTTCTCCAACAGTGACACGTTCATCATAAGGACTCTCAATAACAATCTTCAGAAAGAACTCCTCAGGAGTCTCAGGAAGGTTGTCTTGTACAATAGAAATCTCAAATGAAGCAGAAGCCTGATTAGCCAAGAAGTCAACTGGCCACATATTCCCAGTGAAATCAAAGGGCTCTGAGAAAGGACAAAGTGCAAAAGATTAGCATTCAGTTGATTAGGTGCTCAACTGCAAACAACAGTCAAATCATGTGTCTGCACTGCCATGCTTTGTCTGATCAACTTACCCACCGCACTTCCATTGATTGCCATGACGACGATGGAGAAGTCAGAGCTAAGGTCGCCCATGGCCTCCACAGTGACGAGTACCCGGCTTTCTTCTTCAGTGGCAGCCACCGAAGACTGACTGAACTTGACTTGCACTACAGAGGAGAACAGAGAAAAGAGGAGATTACATGAAACTTTTATATTATAACAATGCAGACTCATGAAGCTCCCTAATGTCAGCACTAGTATTAAAAGTACATGTATGTGGAGCAAAAATGCACACAGTTGTGAAGTACTATATATAGCTCACCATCGTTGTCCATGATAGTAACAGTGGCTGCTGAGTTGGGTCCAACCTGCACTCCCTTGGAAATGAGGTCTTGAGGAATGGACAGAAGCAGTTGGAAAGATGCCATGGCTTCAAGCACGTTATCATCTGTGATGGCAACAGTAAATTCAGCTCTTGTCTGACCAGCTGGGAAAGTTAGCGTGTACTGTTGTGATACAAAGTCATCACCACCTTTGAGAAAAAAGGAAGAGTTGGTTAACCCTTTATTTCCGGATGACGTGTTTAGACGTCATGAAATAGCTTGTGCGTAATTCCGGATGACGTCTCTAGCCGTCATGGACGAAGGCGCGCGTTTAAGGTTGTATTTCTCACGCTACAAGTCTTTTACGACAACGTCCTTTCAGAGCAATACGCAGCAGTGACCGAGCTTTCGCCAGGCACGTTATTTCGTCCTCTAGTTGCTCCCGCGGGTCGCAGTCGAGCGCTACATTTTGCACCCAGTTAGAAGACGTCAGGTGAGAATTGCACAAACGCATCGCCAATGTCAGCGATAATACCAGTAATAAAAAGAAATTACAATCACAAATAGGCTTGCTACGCAGTCTACAAGGATGGCTGCGTCGTCTTCGAGAACGCGCTTCACCAGAGAGGAAGTCATTGGCCTCCTGGATGAAGATGAAGAAGATGTAGGAATGGAAGACCCCTTCTTCCCAGGGAGTGATGAAGAGCTTGGTACTGAGGACAATGAGAGTGGAACTGAAGAAAATGCAGAAGATGAAGGAAGGTAAAGTACTTGTTGCAATACCAGAGAAGTACATGTATCAAAACATGCATCACTTATCTTTGGCAGTGAACCAGACTCTTGCAGAGGCCAAGATGAAGCAGCATCTTCCAGCACTAGCACTACTGTGCACCTGAGGTGGGTATGTCTCAGGAAAGAGAATGTGTGTGAATCAACACAGCTACAAGAGCTGCTGGTTCTACATTCTATCTCTTCTATTCCAATTACAGCTCACAAAACATAACATGGAAAGCAAAACTCACCCCAATCCAAGTTGAACCATTTGTCCAACCCACGGGTCCACGAGTCGATATCCCCAGCCTGGCCAAAGAGATCTTTTTGCTCTTTTTTACCTCATCAGTCCTGGAACACATTGTGGAGCAGAGCAATAAGTATGCAGCGGAATGCATGGGGGAGCAGTTTCAGACGTGGCAACCCATCACAGTAGAGGAGCTGTGTGCATACTTCGGCTTTATGATACTTATGGGCATTGTGAGGCTACCAGGTTTAGGCGACTACTGGAAGACAGACATGATTTACCATTACCCGCCTGTAGCAGAGAGAATTTCACGGGACCGATTCTATGATCTTCATCGCTACTTGCACTTCGTCGATAATAGCACCCTATCACCACCACACACACCTGGATACAACAAGCTTGGAAAAATTGAACCAATTATCACAATGCTTAGGAATCGGTTTGCTCATGTTTGGAACCCAGGTAAGAACATCAGCATAGATGAAGCGATGATACCATTTAAAGGCAGATCCAGCCTAAAACAGTACATGCCTATGAAGCCTATCAAGCGTGGAATAAAGGTCTGGGCTAGGGCAGATGCTAACAATGGATACATATCGGCATTTGAGGTGTACACTGGCAGAAAGGGAAACACAACAGAGAAGGGTCTGGGGGCTATGGTAGTAAAGGGACTGACAGAACAATTACATGGCACATACCGTCACGTGTTCTACGACAACTTTTTTTCAAGTGTGGATCTTGCACTGGATCTACTTAGAGCTGGGCTATACAGCTGTGGAACCCTCAGAAGCAACCGCAAGGGTTTCCCTGCTTTATTGAAGCCAATAGTTAAGAAGGGGTTACACACAAGAGGGAGCAGTAAGACATACCAGAATGGAAATCTTACTGTGACTGTTTGGCAAGACAACCGACCAGTGACACTAATTTCCACCAACTCAGACCCTACCACTATCAGCTCTGTAGTGCGCAAGAACCGAGATGGTACAACAGCCACCTACTCCTGCCCTGATTCACTTGCATTGTACAACCAAAATATGGGCGGAGTCGACCGCAATGATCAGCTACGTTCATACTATCATGTGCGATACAAATGCAGAAAATCCTACAAATATGTGTTTTGGTTTTTGCTTGACTTGGCAATCACCAACGCCTATGTACTAAGCAAGTTCAACCCGGACAACAGAATGAAAAACGTAAAGGACTTTCGGGCCTCCCTTGCAAAGGAACTCATTGGTACTTACTGCAGTAAAAAGAGAGCAGGGCGCCCGTCCATTGGACCACCTACATTGAGATTCTGTCAACACCACTTTCCTATGAGAGTTGAGAAATCCAGCCATCGTTGCCACTACTGCCACAATTACAGAAAGCGACGACGAGAAACTGCTTGGCGTTGTAATGAATGCCAGTTGTTCCTTTGTCACACTGGACAGCAAGCAAGTGACTGCTTTCGGATATACCACACCAGACACGTCGATGGACCAGCCAGCAACCACTGAACTATTATGCTAACGATTATGTGCCAACAGGCAGCATACGCATCTTTGCTATTAGCTATATAGTAGACACACATTTACCGCTGCGATGACCCAGCACACATTTCGTTTGTGCGCATAACAATCACCGTGTAAATAGAGAAGAAATGTACGCTATAGTATTGCTAAAAGGCAAAGTACGCACAACTTACTTCTAGAAGGGTCAGATGAGTGACAGCGGGTACAAATACATAGCTACGGCAACTCACCGTTTTGTCGTCTTCATCCAACCAAGCCACCGTGCGTAAGAATCTTGAAGTGGCACGAGTTGACCCTCCCATCTTCCTGGGTGACATCGGCGAAAAGGGCGCTCCTCTTCCACGCTCCTTCGTGCTCGGAGCAGGCTTCGAAGTACCAACACGTGGTGTGCCTCTTGCTCACGTGCGCCGACATGTGTGACTATGGGTGGAAGCTTCATATACCTGTACAGTTCAATGGGAAATACAATTCTCTACCTTACTTACCTAAGGAAGAGTTGGTAAATGCTAAATGTTGATGTATGTATTATAAAGAGTATGAGGCTACAAGCATTTATGTACGTATGTACATACACGTCATGTATGTACACATGTGATTATGGGTAGAAGCTTCATATACCTACATATACAGTTCCACAGGCATACACTTCTAACTCGCTTACCAACAGCAGTGTCATCCAATGTCTCCACAGTGACTGTGTATTCAAAATCTGCTGGTCCAGAGGCAACGACAGCAGCCACAAAAGATACAACATTCTCCCTTACCATATAGTCAGCATTTTCAATGGAAAGGCGGAGTTCTTCAACTGCATGCATGGATGAGGAAGAGAAATTCAGTGTGATCATATCACGTTAATATATAAGTACGCACAAAGCAATGAGCTCACTCACCATCATCATCCATGATGTGGACGGTTGCTGTGACAGGTGACCCCCTGATGACACCCATACCTGCAGCTGCCTCTGGTATGTCCAGGTCAAGGTTGAACAGCTTAGCACATTCAGCAATGGTGTCATCAAGGATAGACACATTGAAGCTGACCACATTCACTCCAGCTGAGAAAATAACTTCGAAAGGACCACCAGTATAGTCAGAGCCATCTGCATGTGTGGTGGTGAGTTCAGGGAAAAGATGCTTATACAAAAATGTCCATGCTAGTACAGTCACCTTTGTCCTATTGGTATGCCCCATGGTATACTATGTATGCAACAAATTTGAAGGATGTACAAAATTTGCAAAATGAGCAAGGGTGAGGACTGAATTAGCTGCCTCTTTTCAAAGTCCTTGCATAACTGCAGGATATGCTAATACAGGTTTTGCATGCACATGGCCTACATCCGCATAAGAAAACTCAATGGAAGACTCAATTATACCCCTACCCTGGAAAACCTTATACCCTTAACCTTACTCCCCCTCGAAGTAGTATCTAAATACAGGACTGTCAAACATCGTTGTATAGTTTCTCAGGGTACTGCAACAAGTGAGCACCATTACTGACATCTCATTTACGTACGTAGCTGCCTATGTTCCTGGATAGCTATCACATTTTACCTGCTTCCAGATTCTATAAAAACAGATTTTGGTAATAGACAAAGTGCAATAGAAGAGAGTGAATGGCTGTGCTTGAAAGGTCAACAATACAGTACGCATTATAAAGAACATGATGGTAACCAAAACCAACAGCGAAGAGGTAACAACTATCCAATAACAATTAACGGATAAATGCTAATATTTACCGGTTGTCGGTTATCGATTAACTTCTAACTGTTACTCGTGCAAATCACCACAATTTACGATGTATGTGTCGCTTCAAGTGTAATTTGTTTGGTGAACAATTTCAAGATGGCTCTGACGGCGTACTGCAAGCAGCGAATTATTCAACTCTACTTTAAGCAGAGGATATTTAGCTGCGGAAGGGATCGGGTACCAAAACAGACAGTGTGGGTAACCATACGGAAGTACAAGACATATATGGAACAATTTCTTGGCTACCAGGGAGTGGTAGGACTTTTAAGCTCACCCGCGAAATGTTGGATACCATAGAAGCGCAATGAAGCAGAATGGCGAGACCCAGGCGAGCCAGCTTGTGAAAATGCTGGGCGAACGCAGTTACAAGATCTTGACGTGCATGGTTGAGAGAGACAGGAAGAGACTGGGGTGGACCTTCTCCATGATACACTGAGGAACTGCAATCGAGTGCAAAAGTAGTGACAAACGGGCAAACTCCAATTTTCCTTGAGGTGCAATGCTCTCGCCATCCGTAATTTTGCACATATAATTATATTCTGAATAATATTATTGCAGTTACCGTTAACTGAAAACCTACAACAGTTAACCTTTAACCATTAACAGTTACCCGTTAACTGTTGTGTGCATGTCGGTTACAGTTTAACGTTACTTTATATGACATGTACCCTAACTGTATATATTGTATCCAATTAGTTAATTTAAGTCTTTATGGTATGGCATAGTGCACTTTATAGTGCAGTTGCGAGACGTGCTAATATAAATGTAGAAAGTGCAGGTGCAGTTGCAAGATAGAGTAATTAGTAAAGGCAGAGCTCACCAATAGCAGTTCCATCTCGTGAATTCACAATGACAGTGAAGTCAAAGTTGTGATTATTAAGAGCTTCCAAGAAGATGACAGCATTGCCATCCACTCCTTCCTTCACAGAGTAGTTTGCTGGATTGAACCATACTGGAATCATACGCAAGAGATAAATGCGCAGTCAAGTGGGGAATGATTTGAGGAACATTTAGAGCCATTTAAAAAGTGCATGCTCTCCTAATCCCAACATACGTGTGTCTTCTATATACAATGGCGATGTGGGACATATCTGGAGTGCCAACAACGCATCCTTCAGGTGCTAGCACGTGTACAGTCCCTAACAAAGGCTATTGTCATGGGCAATGCCTAGACTAGTGTAGAATGTTAAATAACTCAAAATTCCTCAGTCTACAGTTACATAGGTAAGTATTAACTGTACTGCTACATGTGTGTGTGTGTAGAGAATGCTTTTCTGGAACAATATTTATGGATACTTGCAATTCTGTTTACATAATTTTTATGATAAGTGTAGACAGACTTACAGGACAGCTGTGCTGTTCCTTGCAGGACCATCGTTGTTACCAGCACCATGAAAACAGACAAGGTCTGCATCTTTACCACCCTTCAGCAATGATAAGGAAGTCTGCAGTGGATGAAATGCATGCATGTACATGTGGGTCAGGTAGGACACACTAATCCATTTACACTATCAACAACATGCAGGGCTTAGTACAGGAATTGTCCTATCTGCAATTCATACCGATCGAATGTCGATGTCCCCAACCACATCTGCAGTGGTAGAGTTATGTACTTGTACACATTAACCCTCTGTATTAGCCCCTTTCATTCTTAAAGGCAAGCATATATGCATTTTACATCACTGAAATGTCTGCTAGAATTTTGCAATGCTGGGAGTGACTACAACTATACCTTAACCCCTACTGCACAGTTTGAAGGTGAACTGAAGCTTTTGTTCTGATAGACGAGATAGCTGTGATATATAGCATCCATACATTTTCAAAGTATGATGTACTGTGATTACATGCCATGGGTCTTCTGACCACACAATAGGTAAATTTTGGCTATTTGAATAAAAAATTATGGTTTATGGTTAGCACTGTTCATTCTGAAATATCACAATATAACTGTAGCATTCACCACACCTGCACATGCATAGAGCAGAGAAACAGACAGTAAGGTGAGGATTCAACTCGGCTCGAGGATACACAGGGTTGTCAGGGCATGCAACCCTCATGTACCCAGGAAATGGCATAATCAAACCCAAGTGCATGACTGGCACAAACAGCATGCACAAGATTCAAGTGTCTGGCCAACATGACCAGCAACAAGAGCAAGCAGCAGTAGATTGTTACAGTGAGCTTGATCAGGTGTCGGATCTAGTCAGGTCTAATTGCTGATCATTGTGCACAAACACACACACACACACACACACACACACACACACACACACACACACACACACACACACACACACACGCACACGCACACACACGCACACACACACGTACACATTCCAAAAGCACCTAGCACGAACTGGGCAACTTACTTGGAAATTGCGCTGTGCTCAGAGAGACCAGTGTTGTGAGCAGAAACACAGCTTCTGTCACGCGCGCGATGAACTGTTGCAATGACCAACTAACCCTGATGCGGTTGTTGGCTATAGCGCAAATATACAAACTTTGCTTGCGAAGACTGACCTTACCCACAGCTTTACACTCGATCCCTGATAGGTAGTCAACAAATAGGCGCCACTTTGCGAACGCTAAGTATAGTAAAATTCTGTTATCAGTGTGACCAAATAAGTACTGCATATTATTAATAGTAACACCCGGTAGGCGGTCTAACCCAACCCATCTTACGTAATATGGGCATATAGCCAAAGTGTGCGATAGCCTCATATGCGGCACATAGCAATAGCCGGAGCCGTCATTTTATACGGCATATACTATTGTAGTATCTATATGGCCTAGTCTGGCTAGCTAGACCGTCCCACATAACCGCCCGAGGCGCAAAAGGGAAGGGATGGTCTAGCGGCAGTAACGATTAGTTCACACCTTCACATTATCAAACTCACACCCGTGCATGTTGATAATACGGTCCGACCTAACTACGTAGGAGTACTGTAGCGTATCGATCGCTACAGAACTCCTGCGTAGTTGGGGCGGACCATACGTCGGATGGACGAGATCGAGAAATATAAGTTTTTTTGTTGCATTTGCTGCTGCAAACCGCTCAAATATAAGTACTGACTGATGAAGACTGGGAGGCTGACGGTAGTGGGAGAAGCATTTGTGACAGCTACGCAGCTGAGCATCGCTGGAAATCAAAGCTTGTGGCGCACGTGCTACCTTACAGTGTTAAACGTTCAGAAAGCGACTGAGAATGTCGATGCCAGGACGTGCGCTTTGCGAGATAAGGTTTCTTCTGCTCATGCGTTCTTTCAAGCTCGAAACGAGGGTGTGGTCTCTCCAGCCCACTGCAATCCTCTCCGTGTCTGGTGGCTCCATCTCCAGCCAGAAAGAAATCCATTGCCCGCTGAAAGGCAGCGTGAAGCTCCCGCAGACTATGAATACTATTAGCGGGAATTCCTGCCAGTAGCATCTGATTGGTTGAAAATAGGTGTGAACTAATCGTTACTGCCGCTAGACCGTCCCTCCCAGCCCTAAGCGCCCAGGCGATTACTGGATGGGACGGTCTAGCTAGCCAGACTACTATATGGCCATACGATTGTAGTATCTATATGGCCTTACGATAGACTAGTCTCGTCTCCATCCCCACTTCTGGCCGCCATTTTATAAGGCGCGGAAGAATCTTCCGCGGCGTCAGCCATGTTTGCGGAAGTTGGGGCTGGGTACGAGACTAACGATAGACTTGCCGCTGCGTATTCAGAGCATATACTATAGTAGTATCTATATGGCAGTTATATTACTAGGCAGATGCTTACAGCATCGTGGGGGCGAACCTGAGCGAGCTAAAGGTGCCGATGGCATGCAGCTATTTGCATTGGACTGCATAGCGTACATTGTAGATGCTGACACGAACCGAGTGTTTGCTTGTATGAATGATATGTAGAGGCTAAAGCTGATGCTAATGAAAGTGGATGTTGTAATCATAGACACACAAATGGAGCAATGTTACAATCAGATGATCTTGTCGTAAGCCAGGTGAAGAGCATTTCTCAGAACCCTCAGCAGCGGTTGTGCTGCTGAGTGTTCTTCTTAGTGGCTTTCCTGTGGGCATTGTATAAAGGAGTGATCTGCTGACTACTTCGCTTAGGGTCCTGTGAATTCTCGAACGTGGAGGAAGATTAGTTGGCGCTATTCCTTCGTACGATGCCTATGTCCTTGCCTGAGTGAGAGGTTGGAGTGTTCGCTTCGTGTCGTACGATTTCCTTCTCGTTTGAAGCTGTCCGTGGCGAGTATTTGAGTAGCACGCAAAGTGCTACGCAGAGGGCGGCCATCTTGTCCATTCTGTGTAAATGGAAATAGATCCCGTTGCCATGGTAACGTGCGATGATTCTAAATCTCATAGAATCATTCCAAAGCTTGGCGCGTGACGATAAATCCCATATACGTACGTGGCGGGCAGACTGCGCGTGACGATAAATCCCATATACGTACGTTGCGGGCAGAGTGCGCGTGACGAAAAATCCCGTATACGTACGTTGCGGGCAGAGTGCGCGTGACGATTTTAATGACGTCATCCATACACAATTATTATACATAATAGACAGAAGTGTAATAATAGTAATAATAATAATAATAATAATAATATATATTAATAATAAAAAAATAATAATAGAGTCAGAAGCCACTGAAGTTTCTTCTACCTCTTGAGGATCTTGGCGGCTGCGCCATGTTGCCTTTCTGTAGAACGTCCATACATCCTAAAGCGTCCAAAGAGCGATGGCCTGTTCTCTCTTGAATTATGTTTTCAGGGACGTCGGCTTTGAATAGAGCGGTGGCAGCTGTGAGATGTTGCGCGGAGAAACGCGACCTTTTGCTGGAACTGTAGGCGCTTCAGAGGCGGAGCTAGAGCCCGAAAGGGAAGCTCCCTTTTGGCAGGCGACACAGGAGCCAACGCCGAACTTTTTTGGCGACGCAGAAGCAACCAGATGTTCCTGAAGCCATTCTAACCGAAGAAGCGGCGTTCTAGACGGCGTACGTTGCCTAGAGGACCGGGTTTGTCGCCAATCAGTAGAGACGTGATTGGGTTAGTGAGTCGTTTTGGATCTATAATAGTTAAATGCCGACCAATCGGTGTCTACGGGATTTAGACCACTCAGCACTCGGGCGCTTCGCGCCCTCGAGCTTCGTGATCTAAATCCCGTAGACACCTCTTGGTCGGCATTTAACTATTACATATACGGTGAGCCCTACGTACGGCGCATATAATATATATACCGTATAGCCGGAAAATTTGACGGCATTTATATTTGACGGTTTGGCTTCAAACTGGGTTTATTTAATTAATATTGGCGGAATTTAAATTTGACGGTGTGCAGCTCAAAGTTGTGACGTCATCGAGTCAACAATGGCCGCGTACGCTGTCATTCGGTCTGGTTATGATAGTAGCCAACCTTAACTTCGTTTAGTGCTAACGTATCAGAGTGTTAGTCAGGTCATAGGTGTAGACAACCTTCCCCAGGCTCCGAACGCGGTAATGAGGAAGGTCGTATTCAATACGCGGGAGAAATGTGTGGCAGCTCTTGTGGGCGCATTCTCTGCCGCGTATCTGTAGATCTCTGCTCGCCGTTCCGGGGTGTAGTCGTTGTACCTCGTCCGCTTTTCCTTCGGCTTCACTGACGTCGCCGAGTCTTTGCGTAGGTACCGCTCCACTGCCTGGTTAGCTAGCTTGAGGTCCTTTCCCGTCAGCGATGTAGAGCTACAGGCTTGCTCGTTCGGTAATGCGCTTCTCTTTCGCTCCAGATACTTCAGCAACTCCATACTCGCTCATTGAAAGTGCGGTATGTAGCTGAGACGACGTCGTATTCGCAGTATTATGCGATAAGTTTTATGCGGTTAGTATATGTAGCATGTAATATATATAATGAGCGTATAAAGTTGGCGGATTTAAATTTGGCGGTTATTCTCGAGACCGCCAAACCGTCAAATTTAAATCCCCGTCAAATTTTCCGGCTATAGAAAAGAATAAAAATTTTCTAGAAAAATAGTAAGAATGTAGGGATGGCACAAAAAGGACAGAAATAAGAGGGGATGTCGCGGTGAAGTAAGTACTGTGTGCGGTTTCCACACACAAGGCTCTATTGCACCATATCCCTACATCTGGCAGCAGCATGTAGCTAATCAGTGAGTAGTGTCGAAATGGATTGAGCGCATCGAAAGGAATATGTAAAATAATTGGCAAGAACAGACCTATACTCAAGTATATACATAGTTAAAGGAATTTAGTTGCTCCCACTTTACAGACCAAGAGCAATAGCTGATACTAATTTAATGTGGCCATACAGGGAGTAGCACATGATGCAGAATGCTGCCAGATGTAGGGATATGGTGCAATAGAGCCTTGTGTGTGGAAACCGCACACAGTACTTACTTCACCGCGACATCCCCTCTTGTTTCTGTCCTTTTTGTGCCATCCCTACATTCTTACTATTTTTCTAGAAAAAAATTATTCTTTTCTAGTTTCTGTACTTTTTATGCAAGTCAGCTTATAGCTTTCTCTCATTAGTATATCATATCCCGGCCAGTTTTAGCTATTAATAAGTTATAATTGACTTGCTTCAGTGAACATCTTGTGATACAAAACTGGGGGGATAAAGTTTACCGACCGAGATGAATTGCCGTGTCCACTGATACTGAGACATCTTGCGAACGTTTCCTTATCAGTCTTGGACGATATCAACAAGAATTCCATGGCGCACCACGCTTGGTAAGCCTTATGCCAATCTTGCGCTTTACCAAGCAAACGCGAACATCGGCGCGCTGGCCAGAGGCCATTTTTCAAATAGGTGACGTCATTAGAACATGGCGGATTTCGCATAGCTCTGTCGCTGTGAGCCACGAAAACCTTGATGTTGAATATTATCGCTTTGACTACCAGTTCTATCAAAGAATACAGTTCGGGAACTTTCTAGTAGTTTCGTCCTAAAAGCGCTCCAATAGCCCCCTTCGTTCTTGAGTTACAGCTGGCGAAGAAGAAGAAGAAGAAGAAGAAGAAGAAAACGAAAACCGGGATTTTCGAAGCGCGGTTATTTCTCAGCGGGATATGTTCGCTTGCCTTTAAGGTCAGTTTAAAGTAAGACCGTTCTATATTCAGCTGTACGTGGCCTTCTTTCGCCGGTTTTCTGCGTATTTTCGAATTTCGCTCCTATACCAATGTATAGGGAAAACGAAACACCCTGTGCCATCCCTACATAGAGAGTGCTACCGCACTCTCTAATATATATATATATAATTATATTATATATATATAGACGCGGCAGACGCGAGACTTGTCAGTGTGGGGCTCGCTCAGGCTCGCCACAATAATGCATTGGCGCGATGCAGAATGAAGGATGTGATTCACAGGACAGCAGGAACTCTGATTTTCTCTGTTTAGAAGATGACCTAAGTAAAGATCTTCAGGAGATCATAGCATTGGAGAAGATTAAGAGTGCGCCAAAGTCAAGAAAAAGAGGGGTCACTGAGTACACGTATGGATCTTGTGGACGTGTGTACAGTAACCCTCCTCGGCCCCGGAGTAAGCAGAAGAATATGTCCAGGAATTACGTAAGAGTTTGGGTTGAATTTAAAGTGTGTGCCATAGTTTTGTCTGCCTTACCACCCGAGCGAAATAGGCTTATGAAGTTATAGACGAACTACGATACGCTTAAAAGGGTCAGCAGCAAAAGCAATCCTATCGATCGAACGCGAATGCAAATAATACAGCGATAAGCTGTGGATACGCTTAGAGACATTTAGAGAATAGGATTTTACTATCATGCACAGTATAATCAATAGACAGTCCATACAATAATAAGTAATAGTAATAAAAAAGTAAGTAAAGAGTAATAAAAGAGTCAATACAAGTTGCTATTTACAAGATGCACAAAACCGTACAAATGAGTCATTTAGACATGGGCTGTCAGGTGGCAAGTTGATGCAGTCAGTGTGATACCACATTTGGCAGTGGTCACACTGAATCTGTGTATCTCTTTCAATTTCGCGACATGTGCAGATTACCAGCAATGAATAGGAATTACGAATCTCACTCAAGTATTTCAGGTTGACTTTCCTCGAAGGGAAACTGATCATTTCTTTGTTTTCCAGGCACTGTACTAGGTGACATCGCATTGCTTTTGTGTGTATTGACGGTGGGTGGGACACTGTCCAAACACAAGGGACGTCGCAAATGCGACCGCAAACACTCCGCAATCATTACCACCCTTTTGCTGCTGGACATTCATTACATCAACTGTCATTAAATCATCTGGCGTCTGGAGGAGGGATGACAGAATACTGTCCGCCGAAGAGTCTTTAAAGTAGCAGCTGTCATACAGCCTGACAGTTGTGGCATCACACCCAATGTTGGTTGCCACAACCCAGTGGCAACCATTGGGATTGAAAATTTGGACAAATGGCTGCTCACACTTGGATTTCTGGACACCATTCCTCCGATGGAGAAGCAAAGGGTTTCTGAAACCAGTGATCTTACCCCATGCTTGTCGTTCTAGAAGCAACTGTACCGCATGAATAATCCTGTCATCCAGCCACTCTCCCTCAATTATTGCAGATTTTTCATTCTCTGTCAACATGATGTTTCTGGTGCAATAAGGCATCTTCCGTGGTGGCGGTTGCTCCGGGGATGGAGATTCAGGCTTGTGGGGTTGCTCCGGGGATGGAGATTCAGGCTTGTGGGGTTGCTCTGGGGATGGAGATTCAGGCTTGTGGGGATGCTCCGGGGATGGAGATTCAGGCTTGTGGGGATGCTCCGGGGATGGAGATTCAGGCTTGTGGGGATGCTCCGGGGATGGAGATTCAGGCTTGTGGGGTTGCTCCAGGGATGGAGATTCAGGCTCGTGGAGTTCAGGTTGCACAGATGATTCTGGCTGTGGCTTTTTGTAAATCTTCAGGTGCCCGCCTGACACCGTCAGTGTATTTCCGCTCTGCAAGTCTGCTAGCTCAAATGCTCCTCGTGGCAGAACCCTCATGATCTTGTATGGTCCCAGATACTTCTCATCAAGTTTTCCACCTTTCCGTTTCTACCAAATGGTGAGGTTCAGTACAGCATATATTACAGTGCAAGTTGCAATGCGCAATCATGTGTTTGTGTACATCAGTAAATAAATTCATGCACAGGTGTGTATTGCATGTACGTACCTTCCTAGTAAAGTCTTTCTTAAGAACAAGTTCCCCCACAGCATATGCATCTGGTTTTGCATGCTTTTGGTCAAAGTATTTCTTTTGCTTCTTTTGGGCTTCCAAAATATTCTCTTTCGCTCTCTGGAGCACGGCCAACCTAGCTTCTGTAACCATGGTATGGTCGGGATTATCCAGAGATGCATATGCCTGCACGGACTCTTCTGGGGTTGCCTTCACAGTCTCCACATCAATTGGTAATGTGGCCTGCCTTCCGAACATCAGTTGAAATGGTGTGTACTTTGTGGAGTCCTGCACAGATGTATTGTAAGCAAATACACATCCATCTAACACATCACTCCACTTCTCCTTCTTTTCATGGACAAGTTTCACCAGCATCCCCTGAAGTGTCTGGTTGAATCTCTCATCCAACCCATTTGTTTGAGGATGGTATGGTGTGGATAGGCGTCTTTCAATGCCCAACAGCTTTGCCAGGTTGTCATTCAACGAATTGTTGAACTCAGTCCCCTGATCCGACAGAACAACTCGGGGGACACCCATCCTCATGAAGACCTGTGCAGATAAGTGAACCAAGCCAAACCAAGCACCTAAAACATACTGTAAACCATATATTGCATACCCATACATACACACCTTGAAGAGAATAGCAGCCACGCTGCTTGCTGACTTGTCAGGAGCAGCAACTGCTTCAACCCACTTCGTGAAATAGTCGCTGATTGTTAGGATGTATCGATGACCATCATGAGAAGGTGGGGCCAGAGGACCAACAAAATCAATACCAATCATGTGCCGGGAACACCGGTGGTCAGCTTTTTGTTCATCCTCTGGCAAACATCGCAAGTGGCCACAAATTCTTTGACCTGAGTTGACAGCCCTTTCCAATAGAACCTCTCGGCGATCTTCCTCCACGTTTTCCTAGTACCTAGGTGGCCTGAAGTAGGGTCTGAGTGGCAGGAGTTCAGTATCCTAACTTGCTCGTCTCGCGAAGCGATAACTTTTACACGCTTCTTCAGCTTTTGTACGTACACCTCCCCGTTGTCGACCTCGATCATCTGCGCGCGTCGTCTGACTGCCCTCTTTTGGTCCTTCGACAACAGCCTTAGGTACGACCCGCTCGTGCGATATGCGATCGCCCAGTCTATAATGTCTTCTTGCTCGGTATTGTCACTCATCGTTCGCTCTGCTCATCTGTAGCTAAGTATGCTACCTCAGCGCCGTGAACGCCCCACTTTATACACGTTTTTACCCGCGCGTTTCTAGGGGGGACTAAATATTTCGGAAATATTCGGTCCGGCCGGACCGCAAATTACGGGGGACCAAATATTTCCTGACAGTCCCGAACCTTTTTATGCATGTACGTATATATGGCACGTGAGACTCCCTTCGTCAGTATTCTTCTCTGCTCTTCTTTCTCCTCACTCCCACAAATCTAGCTCCTTTCGGTGACAGTGCTTCCATTGCTACCTTTTTCACCAGTCTTTCTTCTCCCATAATCATAATAAGTGATACAGGGTGTATTCATGAACATACCGTCATGTTTTCAATGCTTACATCTGCAACAGTGTTGGTCAGTCCGACTGGAGCTCTGAAAATAGCTGCTTCTTATCCAATGAACTGAGCAGCAACAATTCTGAGACGAATAGCTTCAGTTCCCTCAACGATGTCATCAGCAAGTTGAATCTCATTTTCAGTTGAATTGGCTTGCTTGGCCAGAAAAGTAACAGTGAATATAATGTCTTGGATGATGGGTTCTATCTGTTGACAAGGTAATGTGCGTAATCACTTCCTGTATGCACAAGGTTTGTCATTGCATTCAAAGAATAAGAGTGTGTCAAATGAACATCAGGTGGCAATGACGAGTAATATCTTAGGTATCAGTAAGTGTTAACTCAACTTTACAAGAAAAGATTGACACAAGTAATTACTCACAAACACCTGCTATTAAGGCATTAGTACGTAATAGATAGTTGTCAATTGTGATACTATTATCAGTGTTACATGCAACAGCAATTGTCATGTGCAAAATCAAATCAACTTGTTTCAATGCAGACAGCTTTCAGACTTCCACCTCCTATGTCCTTACACCACTGCTGTCAAGTGAAGGGAACAACAGAGCTAGGCCATATCTGGAACAGTGGAGATAATACAGCACTTTTTTCTGGCAACACATTATCATCTGTATGAAGTTAAGCTTACACTGGGTCTGAGCCATATCTGTAACAGTGGGGATAGTACTGTACACATGCAGTGTGGCGCATTCGGGCCTGCCTTGTGAGCTTTTAGAATTGCCGTATACAAAATGGTACACACATAGCCATGCACAAATAGAAGTACACCCTTTCCATACGTACATATGTATGATCAATAATGATGTATATGATACTTGTGCATGTAATTTTTTACTCGGGAGTAAGGTCCATATGCATGTTTTGGCACTTGACATTGAGTATTTGACAACTTGGGGCTCTTCTTAGTAAATGAATCAGTAGAAACTCAGTTCTCTGAATAAATACCTAAAGAAGGTTCAAACAGATTCTGTGTATACACAGTAGCTAAACAGGCATATATAATTATAAGCAGTGAAATACTATACATATTGTGATAACGTGGATCAAGACTAAACGGATAACCTAGCTAGCACTTTGATGCCTTCTTACACTCCTGGACTGTGTAACTCCAGTAACTGCACACTGGACCCACTCAGGGAGGAAGATTCAATAATACAGCAACAAGTCCAACTCAGTCCAACTCAGCAACTCAACTCTTTACAGAACAAGTGACTAGAGATTAAATAGTAAAAATACCAGTCTGAACTAGTTACAATCTTGCAGTTACAGCACAACATAGCACATACACAAATCAACAACTGTCACTCATATGCACTGCTGTCACATGCACACTTATATACAGTACATGGTTGTGAATTGTACAAAAATGCAGGCAAATGAATATCTAGTGTTCATGATCACTAGTACTGCAAGTGTGAATGAATGCTGGAGTGGGTATTGACACGAGTATGTGCATATATGCATATTGTATAGGCATGATGGTGCAAGAATTGAGTTATACGTATAGCGCTAGCTGTTTAATTAAAAACACATGCATTCACGCTCATTATTAGAAATGCGGATAGTAGCATTAGCTTTTTAATATATATTTGACGGCAAGCCATGGCCAGTGATGGACTTATATAATTTACTGTGTGTACGTAAGTACTGTGTGCTCTATAATCACAGTAAGTACGCATTCAATGCGTGTTGGTGCATTTCCTTAGTTCTGTAAATTCATGGTTATATATACTATAATTATGATGCTTGCGTGTAGCTGTGTGTGTGTTGCAACCTCTAAAGTTGCATACAATGCATGCAAGTGTGGAAGTTTTCTGTATGAAACAATCAATCTTCTGTCTCATCATCAACGGCCTTGGCAAGGCAGGCTAGTGCACACCTCAGTGCGTTTTCCCTCCCCAGGACAGCACTCTGATGGACCCCTGCACTTTCTGGTGGCTATGGCAGTCCCATTCTGTCCACATGGAGCACCACAGGCAGGACTGACCAGCATCACCTGCAAACAAATCAAACATTGTACAACATACGTAATTGTCTGAATGTACATAAGTCATATTATCATGATAATTATATTATACAATTGTACATATTTTAATCAGGATTATGCATACTGCATGCATTTCAGTCATTGATGTACTAATAATATATGACAGTGACTATATCCCAATCTCGTGGCTCACAGGGGCAGGTATTGCAGGGCTGTACTCTGTAAGGCAGCCCATCACAATCATTTCCTCCATGTGCAGGCACTGGCTCATTGCATTCCCGTACCAGGAACTTTGTGCCACCTCCGGAGGACACTGAGCAGGAAGTGACCTCTAACCAGCTGGACCAGCCTCCATTGACTGCATAGTGCAATTGAAACGCATATTGGTAAAACGATGAGTGTGGGGCAGCTCAAGCCTAGCTATTTGGAGTCATCATTAGACATTAGTACCTGGACATTCTGCTATGGAGCAGTTACTCTGTCTCAGCCACAACCGGGTCAGCACTCCTGGTGGTCTGGTGTAGTGCAGCTCCGGCAATCCAGTCTAGTACCAAGTCCACATGTCTTAGAGCAGGTACCTTCAACCCAATTGGACCAGCCGCCTCCGCCTGAGGAAAGCCAACAATGTATAAGTGTACATTATAATCTCACTTGTAATGCATACTGCTCACATGGACACGTGTAGCATGGTATTGTTCTAGTCGCTGGTCCGTGACAGGGATCTCCTCCTTCCATTGGCGGAGGGCTGTTGCAGGCCCTCCAAGCTGTCCTCACGCCAGATCCGCCACAGGTTTTGGAGCAGAATCCAACATTCCAGGTAGACCAACCGCCATGAACTGCACTCACTGCAAACGATGAGTGTAGTCAGCTCAGCTGGAATCACAGTCAGTATTACCCAAAACGGCCTGCTGCATTGTAACATTGCTAAACCTGATCACCTCCCCAGTCAACACAAGCAATGGATGGTAGAGCCACAGAAAGCTGTTTCGCCCTTACTGGGATTTGCCAGTAATATTATAATGATTTATGTGTCATACTGATGATGTGTTTGGATGGCTGTGCACACATGTATACACCATCACTACAAGACTGGTGGTGTCAACAAAGACAGTTTTAAGAAGGCTACAAACTGACACTCGACAAGTGTCTTGCAATTGACAAGTATCACACTCTAGGAAATGTGGTAAAATCACAGGTAAACCAGCCAGTGCAGCTGGGTAGCACAGCACAGGCTGGTTTGTGGTATGTGATACTACCATGATTATAACACTCCAGGTACCATCCATCCATGAGTGTAACATACTTGTCCTGTTGCAGTAGCTCAAGTGCATATAAACTATATATAACATTGGAGGCATGTAAATACACTAAAATGTTTGAACACATTACAAGTAAATATATTCAAGCATAGTGATACGACTAAAGGGCACACCTGGGCAAGGTGAAGTCCTCGTACTTAACCCAAGGCAACACTCAGGGTGGTCTGGGGTGGTACAGATCCGACTATCCTCACTGACTCTCTGTCCTTGTCTGTTCTCTGAGCAGACACCTTCTGACCAAGAGGACCATCCACCACCACCTTCACAGAGTACGTCAAAAACACTATTACGTACAATACTACTGAATTCTTTTTTTTGATGGGTTGTAGGTATCATTCAACTATAAAAATATATACCAACATCACAGCATACCTAGCAAAGTCAGGACAAAGTATACTACTGAATTATGTATTATACACCAAATTTATACACTAGAACCTTGATATGCTTCGTGATCTACATTGCTTTGCTCTTATCTGTGCACCTGGTATGACACATACGTACTTGCACACCACGCATGCAGCCGGTTTTATGATGGTGACTAATGGTGGCTTAGGTTTACGAGTCATGCAGAGATAACTTGGTGCTTTCCCATTATGGGGCAATGGATTGGCATTGCTGAGGACGTCTAGAAGAGGTGGTGCGTCAGTACACAATGAATTAGGTTATCATTAGTCCTGAACAGCCAGCTATTTTGCTTGTTTCTGCCTCTGTGAACGACAGCTGGGGACATTTGCCTATACTTTGGCACAAAACAAGTCTAGAGTGTAGTATTCAATGTGTGTGAAGACTTGGTCAATGATGTGACATGTTCTAGGTAACACCTAGTATTGTGCGCCAGCCCCGACATTAAATTTTTGTGTTGCTGTTATTGTGCAATCAAGATTGTCCAATAATAGTAACACAAGGTAGGGGCTGGTGCACAAGACTAGGTAACAGCAAACACTTACTGCTGTTGACCCACAGACCACACGAGGTGTCAGCTACTTACAACCTAGGCCTATCATCATCATTCACACTCACACAGATATTATTATTATACCCACAAGCACAAGCGGAAAACAACTTTGTACAAATAGGTGTTTTGATGAGTTGCTCAATACATTACACATATCATATATTTACGTACATGGGCAAGTGAAGCAAGTGGTATTTCTCCACTGTTCTCCTCTACAGTGCACCCTTCCATCACTTGGGGCAGGACTGGTGCACAGACGCACATCAGTACGAACACCTACTCCCCCACATGGTAAAGTGGAGCAGTTGCCATTCAACCATGGAGACCAAAAACCTGCCAGTGCATAATTTGAGGGATACAAGGCAAGTGTACACACACAAAGAGACAGTTCTTTGCTAGTGTGTGGGACACGCTCAAGCTCATGCAATAGGACAAATTGATTGAGAATACACTGTACACAGCATTGTGCAGTGCATGAAAAATGGACATGAGCACAGCTTCTAACAGTATGAAAACCTAGGTGGGAACAGATGAGGCTCTCAAGTCAGCTCAGAACTGTTTGGAACAACAGTCTGTTCCGAGGTGGCAATACTAGGACCAGACTGTTATCAAGTACAAGCCAAAGTGACAGATCCAGCCTCCTCCTCAACACTGTACTGTTTCTCCTTACATTGTATGGCTACAACTAAAGGGACCAGTGCAAGCACAAGTGTAGACATATTGAAGTGGTGCTACATCTCACGTAATGTATTGTTTTGATGTTGATGTTACCAATGCTACTAATTGTTTATAATGTTTTTGGACACAACATGACTGTGTACTGTGTATTATACCACATTAATTATGTGTAGTCTACGTATATAAGCTGTACTTTGGGTTCATGGAAATTGGATGGTTCGAGATCAGTTCTGTTCAGGTGCAGTGCAGCAATATCATTTTTGCTACGTACATATTCATACAAACAGGAAGCAGCAAACTTGATTAGTCTGTTAATATTGCAAACAGTTTGCCGTTATTATATTAGATACATATGTATATATATAAACTCTGAATTCACATAACTATTATAACCAAATTTAATGTTTTTGCGCTACAGCTGAGGTGAGACATGGACAAAAAATATTTCATTCATAAATGTACAAGCTCTTGAAATTGATGAAGACTTATGCGGCTTGAGCACATTCTGTTACTGACTTAACCTCCACTATGTCTCCCCGTGGTTGAATTAGTCACATGTGGCATTACACCACTATGCCAAATAAGTAGAAATGAAAAACGGTTATAATAATCTTTTAGAAAATTGGCTCACATACATACAGTATGTACAAGCTCTTGAAGTTAAAGACGTGGCATGAGCACATTCTGTTATTGATTTAACCTCCACTATGTCTCATCATGGTTGAATTAGTCATTTGGCATAGGGCCACCCAACCAAATGAATTAGAAATGACAAAAAGTTTGTAAAGAGGTACAGTATATGACTATGTATTTGACCATATGGAGACCATGCCACTACACTACACTAGCAATATAAAGCACAATACATTAATCTAGAAATATATCAACAGTTTGAGACTAGTTTGCAGGAGGAAGTTGACCCAATTTTGAAGTCTGTTTCAATTAACACTTTAAGCACAAAACTCATGGTTCAGAAATTATTGCACTCTTGAGCACCAATCATGACCAGCTGTTACGGCTTAAATTGAACACTTCGATGGCATTTTCTCATTTTCTCAGGCTATGAATCATTCCCTGAAATATCCCACAATACTATAGTGGTGCCAGGGCTTTCTGCTTAAAGCCCATGCACACTCCTGGACTCAACTTCTGTGCCTGTGTGAGAAGTTAACCTACAGCTAAGTACGCACGGACTTACAGTCACACCAAAATTTCAATCCGTTTACCTGCAAAGCTTTGAATAGGTATGAGAGAGAGACTGCAAAATGTTCTGACAATGCATGACAATGCTGAATAAATAATTATTCATTGCTATGGCAACATGGTATGCATGACTCTAACTCTACTGTACTAACACACTTATAGGTGTATGTTTAGTGTATGACTTATGTTATAGGGGATGATTCTGTATCATACATTGGCCTTACATTCGATTTAAGCCATTCCATCGCTGTCCACACCGATGATATGTGTTTTGACTAGGGTCACTGATGGAGATTTTCTAATACTTTTTCTCTCGAAATACACAATTTTACACCTTTGTAGGCCAATTCGTTCCATTTAATATGCACGTAGGTGTCATTCCCAGGTATATATGCACCAGCATTCTTGACAACTACCTATAGCTGTAGTACGATCTGTACCCATTTTGTTGGACACCAGTTCAAAATCTTTTGGATGCCTGTACCTGTTCGGACGCCTGCTCATGCACCAGTCGGATGCCGGTTTGCACATCCATACGCACGGGCATTGGGCGGAAACATTATTGTGACACGTACCGTATGGAATTAATTAATGATCATTTAACACAGAATTGCAGTAGAAAGATAGGGGTTTACATGCATGCCAAACATGCATGACTCACTGTCAGTGATGGTGATATTGACAGTGTCCTGACCAATCCTCACTCTGACTTCATCAGATGTTTCGATAATATGTGCCTGAAAGTACTCCACACCCTCAAAAGTATCATCATTTGTTATGTTAATGAGAATAGGAGAAGACAATGCAGTATCGGCAGGATCCTCTCTATCAGAGAAAACAGTTTGACGGAAGGTCACATTGTAGCGTCCTGCACTGGAGTGGTCTTCAGGGTCTGCAGTCAAGCATCACATTGGAAGAAAATAGTACAAACATGAGTGCACGCTTATAGTAGTTATGTACATACAGCTTGAAGAGTGACATGCACACCCACCTGTAGCTGTCCCATCACTGATTTCCACAATAGCCCACACAGGAACAAAGAACCGTCCGTCAATGCGTAGGGAGACACTGACTTGGCCTTCACCTTCAGTAACAGTGTAACTACACTCCTTGAAGTTCACCTCAACAACTGAAGGGGTATATATATAACTATATATATATAAGATGGACAGAAAGACAGAAATCCTCATAGGCACTATTTTATGTTTAACTATAATACACGTATATGTATGTGCGAGTCTATGGTGCAAAAGAAGCACTAATTGTTCATTCCATTAGGATATCTACTACTATGATTGAGCTTCAGAAGGTGCAACACTCTGGTTTGATATTAAGATCCACTGTTGAAATGTATTTTGGCGTCCTTCTTCTCCTCAAAAAAATGAGTCTACGGATGGCAATTAGATGACATGCAGGAGGTGAGGGTACAGCCAATCAAAGAAGTGTCTACTAGTTCTTCTGTCAAGGCAAGAACTGAAACGATGATCACACACACACAGGTATTGGCCAGAGGAGGACTGTGAGAGTGTCGTAGCACACATCGTTTACTCTGCACCTGTACGGGACTGTCCAAATTTCTAAATATGGGTACATGTGCAGATATGGTTAGAGCGAATGAAAAGAATCCTTTGTGGCTAGGGGTAGACATGTTAAATCTATTACCAGACTTCACTAGTCTAAACTGATAATTGCCAAACGTTTCGACAACCTTGCAGTTGTCTTCATCAGTGACGGTACAAAACAGAGGGTGACTCGCCTTATATAGGCTACAATGCATGGAAAATAAGGTGCTAAATGTGGGTGTGTGTAACAGTAGGTGAGGGTACAGAAATGGTATCTAACAAGAAAACAAGGAACTGGGGACAATATGCAATTATTTCTGTTTAAGGTGTGAGGGTGTGACCTAATGTGGCTTGACTCCAATGTAAGCCTACGGTAGAGGTGGGGTTGCTGCTCCAGAACTGTGACTTTATCCCAGTCCACAGGGTGGTGGTGGCTCCATGTGTGCTCCGCAAGTGCTGAATTTGCACAGTCTCCAGACTCCACAGCTTTCCGGTGCTCCTTCATTCGCTTACCCAGGCACCTGCCTGTCTGGCCTACATACGTACGAAGCTGGGCAACTTGCACATGGGACCTGGTAAACAACTCCTGCCAGTTTTTCTGTGGGGGTCCGATTCTTTGGTCTGACTAGTAGTTGTTTGAGGGTGGTGTTGGGGTGGAAAGAGACCCTCAGTCCTACTGGAGTCAGGACTCGCCGCACTGCTTCACATACTTTGCACCGCCACTGATGAAGACAACCGCATGGTTGTTAAAAAGTTTGGCAATTATCAATCAGTTTTGGCTAGTGAAGTCTGGTAATCAATTTAACATGTCTACCCCTAGCCACAAAGGATTCTTTTCATTCGCTCTGACCATATCTGCACATGTACCCATATTTAGAAATTTGTACATTGCACTCATAGGTGCCAGTCCCGTACAGGCAAAGAGTAAACGATGTGTGCTATGACACTCTCACAGTGCAAGTACAGGATGCCCTATAAAGATGCACATAAGCCTAGACAGTAACTTTTTCTTCCACTTACTGTATAAATTCAGGTACTCATGATCAGTGTAACTGACTAGCAAACAGTAAAAGTGTGCATCAGAATCTACCTATTACCTACACGTGGCAACCTTGCAACCAAAGCAATACTGTTGTGCATGTTTATATCCTACATTGTACAAATCAATGTTTGGGTTTGAGCTGTCACTGCATAACTCACAGTCATCATCTTTTATCAGTATGAAGGCAGTGATGGACTTAACTGGTCTCACATTCCAGTTATTTTTAATCGTAGGGCCAAAACAAATTTGTGCAATAAAGACCTCATCAAACTCCAGCACATCATCGTCAACAATGGTGAAGTTATCAAATGCTGATGTGCTGTTTGGTGTGAAGACAAAGTCACTGAATTTGTTCACAGCATCACTGCGACCAGACTCTGCATGGAAAGGTGCAAACGACATTTTAGTTTGGGCTTTTCATGAAGTCAATCCACAGAATCTTACGTGTCACTTGAGCATTGCCAAGAATCCTGTCACCAAATAACGGAGCAGGAACTCTTACAAATGCTCTCTCAATGATGGCATCAATGGAAAACCCTTAAATAAAAGGAATTAGGGATAATGACATAGGTAAATGTGTGTGCACATCTGATTCATTTCAAGTGCCTAATGTGAGCAGTATACACAATGAAAGCTGTTTGACCACACCTGTTCCTGGAAAGGATGGTCCAGGCACAACAAGACCTGGAAAGTGGTTGGGATTGCCATAAAGGATCTGTCTGGGAAATCCTTGGATGCTGACTTGGGACACCTCAAATGTTGAATCTGTAACAAGCTCTACAGTTGCTGCTACTTGATTTTCAGCAAATACATAGACATCAGTAGCCCAACGGACTTTCAACTCTTTAGGGAAAAGAATAATAAATGTTAATAATAGTCAATAATTAATACATACTAGTTTGTGCTCACCATCATCATCACAAATCCAAACAGTCACTCGATTTGGTTCAACACCACGGACTCGATCCACTGCACCTCCTTGAAGAGTACAGATAAAGGACTCGCATGGTTCAGCAATTTTGTCATCGATGATCAATAACGTAACATTGTTACTAGAATTAGATCTAAGAGTCTCAACATCTGTAAACTCCAGTGAGCTTCGACTAAAGACAAGAAAGTCTCTGTCAGGGAAGGCTGCAAACAGCAAGGTGAAGAGTGGTATATAATTGCATGCTCTAGAGTGTCAGTGCTTGATATAGTGTCCGCACCTGGTGGTATACCAGTGGCAATAACTTCTCCACATATAACACCAATTTCTATAGCAGAGTCATAGACTCCAAATGCCTGAGCAAACAGTTCCAGTCTCACTCCCTCCCCCTCCCTGACGTGAATGCGTTCTGAGATAATCCAGCTGACTGCTATAACTGTGGGAGGAGACAGTGCATGCATGACTTGTATATAAGTATAGGTCCTCCCTGTTTGCAAACAAATGATACAGGGTGTATTCATGAACTTACAATCATTGTCTTCAATGATTAGATCTGCAACAGTGTTGGTCAGTCCATCCTGAGCCCTGAAAAGAATTGCTGCTTGTCCAATGAACCGAGCAGCAACAATTCTGAGACGAAAAGCTTCAGTTCCCTCAAAGATGTCATCATCAGCAATTTCAATCTCATTTTCAGTTGAATTGGTTTGCTTGGATTGAAATGTAACAGTGAATGTCCTGGATGATGGGTTCTGACTGTTGACAATGTAATCACTCCCTGTATGCATGGTGTGACATTGCATAAGTGTGTGTCAAATAAATATCAGGTGGCAATAATGAGTAATATCTTAGGTATCAGTAAGAGTTAATTCAACTTCACAAGAAAGGAATGCACAATTAATTACTCACAAACACCTGCAATTAAGGCATTAATACACAAAGGGTTAGTTGTCTATGGCAACACTTATTATGTTACAAGCAAGCAGCAATTGTCATGTAAAAATTTAATCTGTGTATTGTAATTTTGTCTACTATCTATAATAGACAAAATTACAATACAGAATGGACGATAACTAACTAGACACACATAATTGTAATAGATGCAAAATGGATGGATGACACTTGCCAAATTCAGCATTTTTCCGTGGCAGGTCTTCAGCAGTTATGTCCACTTCAATGCTTCCACTGAAAGGAAGTGTAGTCAGGACTCTAGCTGACAAACGAATCACTACTGAAGCTCCTTCATTGGCTTGATACTGGTTGAGGTGAAAGTCTGGCCCAACTACATGTTGTGTGTGTGTGTGTGTGTGTGTGTGTGTGTGTGTGTGTGTGTGTGTGTGTGTGTGTGTGTGTGTGTGTGTGTGTGTGTGTGTGTGTGTGTGTGTGTGTGTGTGTGTGTGTGTGTGTAGAAGAGGGGGATGAGACTGCTATTTCTTGGGTGCAAGGGTGCTTGTTCCTTTCTTGTAGAACAGATGTGGGCTGTTCTGCACAATCTCACTGCGGGAGAAGTGGTCCTCACAACTTACATGTTAGTTGTGCTGTTCCTTGAAAGATCAGCATTGCTATCAGCACCATGACCACAAACCAGCCCCTCATCTTGCACCGCTCTACAGCTACGGAAGGTATAAAATTTATACAGCAGAGAAAAGGCGCACAGGTTGCATACAATGCTGACTTGGTCAACTCTGCCAAGAACAGGTTGTAGTTAGGACTTGTGTGCTCTACAATTCACATTGATTGACTAACTCACCCAACCACAACTACAGCAGTGGAACAATTGCCTGTGCAAGTACCTCTATGCTTATATAGTTTGTACAGTAGAATATTGGAGTGATTATAAAGTAAAGCTAAAGGTGAAGCAATATATACAATGACAAGAGCTTGTATAGCTGGTAATTCATGCTGCAAGCTACAACAGTCAAGTCTAGTATACACCACGTGGTATTAGCACCTGTACAAAGGTGCTAATACCATAGGTCAAGCTATGTAAACAGCTGCTGGACATGTTCCACACGAGTACATTTTGTAATATAAACGAGATTGTGAGCATCGACGAGGTTGTAGTATTAGCTGCCATTATAGCTGCCACTTTGCCATCAACTTTGTGCTATAAGTAAAACACAGTTTGCATAACTACATATCAAGGCAGATAGTGTTTGAATGATACCAAAAGATGTTTGTGTATACTCTACACTCCACATTATATACATGTACAGGTTGTCCTGTCCCATTGTTCTGGCTGCCCTGTTCCCTCATTGTTATTAGTTACACCTTGTCTGCCTTGAATTAGAAAATCCAGCAGTGAATGCATAACAATTTTATACCTGTAGTATACCCTTATAGTGTTAAACATTGGTTAAATACACACAACGCATGGTTAGCACTGTTTACTCATTGATGTTTACTCATTGACGAGCATTGACGTGCTTGTAGCATTAGCTGCCATTAGCTACCACTTTGACGTCAACTTTGCCTTAATAACTTTAACTAAAGCACAATTTGCATAACTACATGCGTATCACGGCAGATAGTGTTTGAATGATACCAGAAGATGCTTGTGTATACTCTACACCTCCACATTATGCAGGTTGCCCTGTCCCATCGTATTGGTTCCCCTCTCTCTCAATGTTATTATATTAGTTACACCTTGTCTACTTTGACTGAGACTAAATCCAGCAGTGAATGCATAACATGGTTAGCACTGCCATATCACAATGCTATAGCTGTAGCATACACCACAGAGGCACATACAGTGAGCAGAGAAACAGGCATGAAGGTGAGGATTCAACTCGGCTCGAGGGTGCACAGTGATATCAGGGCATGCAACCCTCAGGCAAAGTGGCATAACACTCAAACCCAAGTGCATGACTGGCACAAATAGCATGCCCAAGATTCAAGTGTCTGGCCAACATGATTAGTGAGAAGTGCAAGGAGCAGTAGACTGTTACTGTTAGATTGATCAGGTGTCGGATCAGCTTATTTTCATTTCTGCAATCAACCATCCCAAGCAAGAGGGGCTGTTAAATATAGTATACTGCCCCACCAGACCCTACGAACTGTCAAGTGTATGTTGTAAGAGATGTTCACTTTACGACTTTCAGTTTCTTGAATTATAGCTAGCTAGATGATACTAAAATATTTATTATGGCTATAATACAGGCGAGGATGGGCACCGCCTAGACAGGTGTCATTGCTGAATATTACACATTAATGTATGCACATACACGCACACACACAACACACAAAACGTAACACGCACACAACACAGTCCAAATGCACAATGGACAACTTACTTGTAACATGAAGGCATGTCACAAATGCGAACATGATCAGTGTGAAGTTGGATCAGCTTATTTTAATTTCTGCGATCAACTCTCCCATGCAAGAGGAGTTCTCAATATACGTACGTATATACTACACTGCCTAACCAGACCCTGCAAGCTGTCAAATACACATTGTAAAAAGATGGTCGCTTTCAATTCCTTTATGACTTACAGTTCCTTGAATTATAGCTAGCTAGATGACACGTTGATGAAATGTTTATTGTGGCCATAATACGGGCAAGGATGTGCACTGCCTAGACAGGTCTGATTACTGAATATTACGCACAAATGCAATCACGCACACACACGCACACACACAATACACACACAACACATTCCAAGTACATAACGGGCAACTTACTTGGAATTCGCACTGTTCTAGGCGGACCAGTGGTGTAAGTAAACATGAAAGCATGTCACAAATTAACTACAGACAATTTAACTAGACAAAACAGCCTAAAAGCTGTCAAGTGTACACATTTAAGGTATATGGTGTATATAAGCTACAATAAACTACAATGGAAGAGTTAATGGTGAGTAGTCTAGAGAGTAGACATGCAGTACACAGTATGGTTTCGACAATAAGGACCATCACATGTAGAAGCTCCCTAGATGCAACAGAGTTCATGATCAGATATACAAAGCATACTAATAGAGGGTATATATGCAGGGTGCAGTCTCAAGAGCAGCTGTGTAGTACGTAGCATTATTATTAATATTGGTACATCACATCAGTTTGGGCCCAGTTGGATAAGAGTGCTAATCTTTGAGAGTATGATATATAGATTAAGTTGGAGTGCAGTCCTATCTGGCGAGTAAGCTGTAGTGTCGGCACACAAGAGCATGCAGGACAATTTATATGCACATATACGTACCCTCATTATTCAGGCAATATTGCGTATGAAGCTATGAACGTTGCAACTTACAGGGGAATTGTGCTGTGCTCAGAGAAACTAGCACTGTTGGCAGGCTAACGGTTGCTCGAAAGGACCTCATCTTGCACCACAACACAACTCAAGGGGCGGGGTGGGGAGTATAACTGCAGATAGAACAATATAGTGTCCACAAATACGTATACGTACGTAATGCACAGGACAACGGTCAGTGTAACGAATTGTTCTATGCTATCTTACCGTATATGCACAGAGTTAAATACACTAGCTTAAAATCTTTCAGTGAAGCTTGATCTTCTTTCTAGCCTTGGTCAATGGTAAATGGTCAATGGTCAATGTAACGAATGTATAATTCTAGGCTATCTTACCATACACAGAGTGAAATACACTAGCTAAAATCTGTCAGAGAAGATTGATCTTCTTCCTAGCCTTTTGATTGTCCTTTGGTTGTTTGACTGTCCTATAGCTACAGCTCACCATATGATCAACCAGCTGCTGCCGCTGTCACCATACGTACCTTCTCTCTATATAGGTAACTGATTTTATAGCAACTTAAGTATTTATATTTTATATACGTATATGCCCATAGCTAAGTAACTGTAATATACACCAACACCACACAGTGCAAGTTGTAGTGAATGCTTAGGTAAAGTAAAAACACCGCTAGTGACAGAATGGTTGCAATTAAGTCAGGGTGTGCACATTAAGAAACTTGCTCGTTTGTACAACAAAATCCCACTACCACAAGTTGCAAAGTATCGTGACCAGTAAGCCAACACTGACTGTGCAGCCTCTACCACATGCTGCTGTCACTTCAATGACAATCATGAATAAGGTATTAAATTTTACTTGGAAGCCAGAATGGAGGATGACAGCAATGATATCACCTTTTCATCTGCTCACCTACGGCTGTGCCATCACTGCAAAGCATAGTTCACAACTGGAGATGCAGAAACAGACTGTGTAGAGAGAAAGCAGGCAATGCTACGTACGTATAGAAAACGTGTCCACATTTACTTTTGTTTGAATGATACCGTACATAGAGTTTGGATATATGTTTCTTCGATGCAACATTTAAGAGCAGAAACTTAAAAGCGTAGTCTATTGTCTTCCTCTGTGCCAAGGGCAAAGCTTGTGCTTATATACCACATCCTTTGCAGTCATGTAGGAGCCATGTTGGTTGTGTCTGTCTGTTCTCACTTGTAAACTGCCGGGTATGGCAGTGGTAGATTAGCCAGCAAACAGCAAGCATATGAACAGAGCACATTCACCACCCTGCATGCACAGTGCATGTAGTAAATACACAAAACAAGCCATAATTCAGCTACTGCGTTGGTGTGGTGTATTGGCACTTACCTTTATTTTGACTGCATTCTGCAAAGCACTGCCACTGTATTCACTATAGTAACAGTAGCAGTCACCACAGCAAGAAGGACAACTGCAACAGCTGCTACAATCACAGTGACTTCTATTGGCGGGTCAGTAGATGGGTCAGTGGGTGGGTCAGTAGACGGGTCAGTAGATGTAGGGGTTAGGTGTAGGGCATTCGGGCCTGCTTTGTGAACTTTTAGAATTACCGTATGTATACAAAATGGTACACACAGCCATACACAACTAGAAGTATACCGTTTCCATATGCACATACGTGTGATAACTGTGCATGTAACTATATTAATTAAAACACTCGGGATTAAGGTGCATATACACTTTTGGCACTTAAAATTAGGCATTTGACAACTTTGGGGTCTTCCTAGTAAATGCACCAGTAAACATCTCAACACTCTGAACAAACACCTAAGGAGGGTTCAAATAGATTTTATGTATACACAGTAACTAAACAGGTATATAAGCAGTGAAATACTATACATATTGTGATAACATGGGTCAAGACTAAATGGCTAACCTAGCTAGCACTTCAGAAGCCGTCTTACACTCCTTGACTGTGTAACTCCAGCAATGAACACTGGACCCACTCAGGGAGGAAGACTCAATAATGGAACAACAAGTACAACTCAGTCCACCTCAGCAACTCAACTCTT
>OX465036.1:1803272-1837287 GCA_949841015.1 Aplysina aerophoba | reverse complement strand
GGCTTTGCTAGTGTTCGCTAGCAGTGCGTAGACAGTATCGAGGTTCCTTTATTGTCTATGCCAGCACTCAGGGTACCCTCTACATCAGATTGTGCAGACGGAGTACCACGACAATGAAGGCAATATTGGCGGTGGTAGCAGCTCTGCTTGCAGTGACGCATGTAGGAGATACCCACGGAGACCATACCCGCCCTCACCCCCCGTTCCGTGAGGCACTTGTTGTCGTGTGTGTCTTTGTATCTTCGAATTCCTTATTTTACCTTCACAATATTACTGGTGTACTAGCAGAGAAGCCCGCCTTCGCTGTCGACGGCGTTTCGGCGAAAGCGCTCTGACGCCAGTGCTTCAACGAAAGCACTTCTAATGTCAGCTATGTTGACGACAGAGAGTTGGGCAGCTGAAGTAAGGTCATGGCCATGGCCACAATGTGACACATACTCATGCACACTCGTGCATCAACGACACATATGACGATGACACATACTACAGTTGTACTTCCGTATGCCGGCAAGAACTTGACGTCAGTCTGGTGCGTCTGAGTAATAAAGCTGTGCAGGTAATCTGGCAGAGGAAGGAAGAAGTCCAAGATTTGCCTTCCTTAGCGACGAATATCAGTGAGTTCTCCAGGTCGTTCTTCGTAATTCCTGAGCCTTTGGCGTCAATCCGTGCCGTAGTTTTGGCGTTTACCGCAAACGCTATGACTTCATTTTTTTCTTTTGAAATAGTGTATCTCAGCAAATGTGATGTGTTCTACACTTATCTCTGAATTATTTACTGGGAATAGGGAGGACCTCATGTAACTCCACTTATATGGTTGGCATTAGGATGATAAATCTGCAAGTGGCTAATAACAAGGACCTCTGACGAAGGGGTTCTAGACACAATAATGAATCATGCTGAGTGTGATAAAGAGGGTATTGAGTGTGTCTAACATTGGCCGATCTGGAAGGCCAGCCTTGTCCGAGTGCACATTATGTGGTAGTCGCTGGTTAAGGAGGCCTGCCTGGTGTGTTGGCAGCATGGCAGAGATGGCATGACGCATGCATGAGATTAAAACATTCATACTCAAGTGATTATATTCACATCACTGACGACTCATGAGCCATCAAGCCGTGAGATGCCTGCAGGAACAGATGTCATTGCTGTCAGCCAGACACTGAAGTCCTGGACAGAACAGTTACCAGGCATTGACTGCTCACCAGTCATTTGATCCCTATACCGTAGTAAGAAAATCTACAGCTGGCTGCCTGGGGCAGTGTAGGTTTCCAGAGGAGAAGCCAAAATGGTTGTAGTAAACAGCCGCAGCCATGTAAACGGCAAGCCCACCAGAAAGTCACGGTAGTGACGTCTATGTAGGGATGATGGTGGTTGTTTGTATACCGTAATACAATGGAAAACCGCCGCTAGCGTTATACAGAGTGGAAACTGGGCGAATACAACTGTCGAGGCGAAAGTGTGCACTATACAGAAGACAATGATACCCCTTCTTTCTCGCCAGCGCGTAGAAAACGTCCACGAGTCGACATTTTCCGCATTTCGTCTTCTTTTCTTCTTCTTCTTCTCCCGTCGCTCTAGTGCACGAACGCTATTATAGAAATGATTTAATCACAGAACTACGTGGCGTTCCTGTCATCTCTTCTATGCTCTAGTCTTCTGTAGCACAGACTACTCTAGCAAGTCAGTCACTTCTCTCCAGTATTTGCTTTGAGTTGAACATGCTAACTAATACTATAAAGTCCTGGGCATCAAGGGAAGTGTGCTTATTTTTACCTTGCAAGAACCTTACATCCTTTTAAGACTCTGTTTCTCCTGCAAGCCATGTTTGAGTGCAAATTATCTCTCTCAAACTCAATGTCACATTTTTGCTGTTTCTGTGTATTTGCAGCAACTACCAAATTCTCACCTGTGGTATCTTTAAGTACACTCCCTTTCATCCAAATATTGTGCATGTAACTTTATACGGCACTAAATAGACTCATTGCACTAAATGGGTTTAATTAGGATACGTCTTGCAATGATGTTGTGAAGGTGTCCAGGTTCACTCTATTTAGTGAGAAAGAATGCTGTCGGGGTCTCTCTAACTGGCATTTGTAGATATTATACTTTCTTAGTGAAGAAACTAGGCATACACGCACTGTATTGAAGTGTTTCTTGTAAAACAGGTTGTCATTGAGACTGACTGTCTACTGTTGCTCTGGATAATTTTAACTCTGATTCTTACTAAGGTCAATCAGCAAGTTAAATAAACCACATTTTTAGTAGATTAGGAGTGTACAATGGTATGTATGTAACACATTGCTAGAGAATCATGCTTGAGTTACAGATACAGTATACTGCGTACATGCGTATGTATGTGTGTGTCTGTATTAGTGGTGCATATTAATGTTGTTCTTCACATTGAATTTGTAGATCCTGTGACGATCACTGATTCTACCTACAATGTGAGGGAAGGAAGCTGCATCGATGTCATAGTGCAAACAATTGTAGCACATGATTTCAACTTCACTGTCTTTTTGATCATAGCAGATGGTGAGTGCCAATCAGTTATGGACAGTATCACTGTGCATTCAATGCTACTATCATGTTGTGTGCCTTGCTGCGGCAATGAATCAACGGTATATATAGAAAAGAAAAGAGTATGTGGAGAAGAGAAGGAAGTATAAGAAGGCAGTGTGCAGGGCCAAAAGAAAATTTGACGAGGGTAAGCAGGTGAGGCTTGAGAAGTTGATAACGTCCCCTAGGAAATGGTGGGCTGAGGTTAGAAAATTGGGTTTGATAGGTGGGAAGAAAAAAGATATGACGGGAAGAGTGTATGATGAAGGAGGTGTGATGAGACAGGGGAAGGAAGCAGTGGAGGTGTGGAGGAGTTACTTTGAAAGGTGTTAAATGAAGGAGGAAACTCAGTGGATCAAGGAGGAGGAGATGTGCTGGGTGGTGAGAGCAGTTGGATTGATGAGGGGATAACGAGAGAGGAGGTTGAGCAGGCCTTAGGCAAATTAAAGCGGAGGGCGGCGCCGGGAACAGATGGGCTAACAGCAGAAATGGTTAGCAGCAAGGAGTTAGTGGACTTCTGGCATCACCTCTTCAACTGGTGCTGGACCAACGGGATGACCCCCACAGAATGGAGAAGGAGTGTAATTGTACCCATACCAAAAAAAAAAAAAGTAAAGGGTGTGTGCAAGATGGACGAGTTTCGAGGAATATCCTTAGTACCAGTAGCATACAAAGCGATGTGTGGGATCATCCAAGAGAGGTTGACACAGGTGGTTGGAGAGAGGAATTTGGTGGCAGAGGAGCAAGGGGGGTTCAGGAGAGGAAGGGGATGTAGGGACCAGTTGCTGACCCTGATGTTGTTGGGACAGATAAAAGTCTTGTCGAGAAGAGGAATGTTTGCTGGATTTATTGATTTTAGGAAAGCCTATGATAGAGTGGACCGGGAGAAATTGTGGGGCTGTTTGGAAAGTATGGGACTGGGAGGTCGTGTATCTGCCTTTTTGAAGGCAGTTTATACTGGTACGAGCAGCGAGGTGAAGGTGGGCGAGGAACGTAGCAAACCTTTTAGAGTGGCATGTGGTCTGAGACAAGGATGCATCCTCTCACCCCTGCTGTTCTCACTATACATTAACTCACTGGTCAACAAGCTGAAGGAGGCAGAGGTTGGGGTGATGTGCAGGGGGCAATTGGTCTCAGCACTATTGTATGCGGATGATGCAGTGATTTTTGCTGAGGATGAGGAGTTAATGAGAAGGGGGCTGGACATTTTGGCTGAATGGTGTGAGGAGTGGTCAGTAAAGGTTAATGTAGAAAAGTGCGGGGTGATGCATTTAAGAAGGAAGGGTGTGAAGAGATCTGAGGAAAGATTTCATGTTCGTGGCGAGGAGATTAAAGTAATGGAGGAATATAAGTACCTTGGGTGTGTAGTAGATGAGTACCTGTCAAATGTGAGAATGGTAGAGGAGAGAGCGAAAGCAGGAGCAAAGGCACTAAGTGATTGGCTAAGAAGGTGTAGGGCCACTGTGGGGGAAGTGAAAGGAGCAACATTTGTGAGACTTATGGAGATGCTAGTAGAGTCGGTGTTGTTATATGGGGTAGAGGCATGGGGATGTGGAGGGCAGCTTGATGCAGTGGAAAATGTACAGATGCGGGCAGCAAGAATCTTCTTAGGTGTGGGGAGGCGCCATCCGTTGGTCTCCCTGCAATTTGAAATGGATATGCTGCCAGTGAGATGGGAAGCATTGAGGAGAGGAATTGAGTTTTGGGTACAAGTAATGAGAATGAATGATGATAGGTTAGTGAAAGTGGTAATGCTGGAAGCCTTGGAGATTGGTAGTAAGGTGAAGTGGGTAAAAGAATTGCAGCAGAGTTTGGAGAAGTTGGGGTGGAGAGGATTGAATGTGGTGACATTGGATGGATTGACAATAAAGGAAGTGAAACAACTATTGAAGGATACAGTATGGCGGAGAGTAAAAGCAGCTTGGAGGGAGAAGGCAAAGGGGAGTTCAAAGTTAGAAGTGACTGGGAAACTTATGGATAATGAATGCAAAGCTCGTTGTGTAGGGATGGATTGTAAGAGGCGCAGGAGGATGATGGCTAAGTTGAGAGGAGGTACAGCAGAGTTGGGAGTAGAGATTGGGAGGTGGCATGGCTTGAGAAGAGAAGATAGGGTGTGTAAGGAATGTGGAAATGGAGAGGTGGAGGATGCTGAGCACTTTGTGATGAGATGTGCGTATGTAGTGAAGGAAAGGAAGAGATTGGGGAACTTGATGAGTAGTAGGGTGAAAGGATGGCATGAACTGGGGGATAATGAAAAGGTAGTGAGAATAATGGACAAGGCGTGTTGTGATCAAGCAGTGGCAAGGGCAGTAGAAAGTCTCTGGAAGAAGCGCTTTGTTGCAGATGCTCCCATTCCTCCCCAGACTTGATTGTTACTTTACAGTGAAGTTTTGTTATAATTGACACAGTGCTGCATGGGGCAAGATTGCCCTAGTGTACTTTTGTACATGATGCACTCTAATAATAATAATAATAATAATAATATAAGCCAACGTTGTATAAGCCAGTTTTGACATCCATCTATCCTGCAGGTGATGAAGATTTTGAAGTTGCCAACACCACAGTGAACTTCCCAGCTGGGGAGATTGTCTCCCTCGTTTCTCTTTGTGCCAAGGATGATGAGATTGTTGAGCTCCCGGAGATCTTCATTCTTTATATTCAGGTTGGACATGAAGCTTTCCACCATGGTGTTACCCATTTGCAAAATGGCACAGTGAGGATTTTCCTTAAAGATAACCACAGTGAGTGTAGTTCCAATACACAATTCTTCACCCAGCACCCTCCAGACCACACCAATCTCTATAGATTTGAGTGTGAACACATGGAGTGCCTGTAACACTGGTATATACTGTACCTAAGTAGTTGCCTAGCTACCACATTGTAGATAAGGTGCCGTATACCCTCATTCATACAGATGGAACTGTCAGTTTCAGTCCTCAGAACTACATTATTCCTGAGGGTACAGATGCTGAGCTAACCATTGTGCTTGACAAAGCATTTGCAATAGATTTAACATTCAATGTGACTACCACGGATGACACAGCTACATGTGAGTGAAAGGTAGTGCTTCAGGAGAGCATGCTGTGCAATGCTGCTGCAAATGTATGCCTCCACTCCACCTTTTTACAGCTCCCGATGACTATACTGGTGGCCACTACAGTGTCACTATTCCAGCACTTAAGAAGGAAGGCAAAGTGTCAGTGTTGACTACTAAAAGTGGAGACCTGGAACCTGACGAACACTTCATAGCCACCCTCCATGTGCCTGAGCATCCAAGACTGTCCAATGGTTTAACCACTGCAATTATTACCATTAACGACAGAACAAGTGGGTTAATCCAAAAGTGGCTTCATATGTGTTAGCTGCTTGTGACCCATTATGCCCAATATCCTGCTTTACTGGTTGCAATGCGCTAATTTTAAGACCATTTTAGCTGTTAACCCCAATCAGCAGAAGACCTGCATCATTCCTGTAATGATGGCACTCAGAGTTTTAAATTGTGCAATAATTGCATATGTAAGATAGTGGATATTTTCCGAGCATCAACATGTGAAATCTTTTGGTTTTACGCTAGCAACAACAACAAGACAATGATAGGATTTAGGTTAGGTTAGGTTCCACGAGTCCCCATTAGCAGTGCTCTCACTATAGCCATACCCTACCCTTGCTTGCCATTGAACTTGAAGGTAGGGGCTGTTACGTGAAGGTATAATACACTAAAGCTGCTACAATGTATTGACGGCCACAGGTCAGAATTTAGCCTTGTGTACATTGACCTCTATTGGCCATTAGTTTTGTTTGTAACAGTGCGAAACTGTGGAAAAGCATTTATGACACGTGACTGGCTAGGTAGGGCCACTTCACTGATTAAGGTGACAGTTGGCTACCAAAACGTCTCAACAAGTGTGTCAATGTTAGCTAGTGTGCATCAAGTGCTACGTGGAAAGAATAAGTCATACTTTGGACACAAGTGTGAAATTTTTGATGATAGTCCCATTACTTGTGGCTTCATTAGCCAACCTGAATAACCGTATCGCATGTTTGTATATGCATATTATATATGACAGTATATTTCTTATTTGATTGGTAACCTGCAGTCCCTGTGGTGTTCGAGCATGCCACCTATATTGTGACTGAAGGTCCAGGGGTGAAAGCCATCACCATCACCTTGAAAACACTTGTACAGCGTGATTACCCCTTTGCTGTCGTTGTGTCCACACAAAGCGGAAGTGCTGGTTGTAAGTGCCCATTGGTTACATACAGACAAGGCTTTTTCGAATGACACTGCATCAGTGTGATGTACAAACTGGAATAGTGTGTAGGGTGTCTTGCTGCATCTGTGAAGAGCTACGTACGTACGTATGTACATATTGATCCAGCCTGGCAGTCGACAGTGGCTATTTTGTAAACTGTTAACCACATTCAATCACTTTCAGATGACGATTTCCAAGATGAAAACTATTTGGTGAGGTTTCCAGGTCAAGCAAAAGAAGCCGACTTTACTGTGACCATCTTTGATGATGACATTGCTGAGTGCTGTGAGGAGTTCTTCCTTGAACTGAGGATCCCACAAGATGCTGGTAGAATGGGTGTTATCAAAGGAGACCTAAGCAATGCCACAGTTATCATTAATGATGCTGATTGTGAGTTTTACTGCAATACACTGTGCTCCATTGAATGAAGCCAATACCTTCTAAGAAATTTGTATAAATTCTAAACCTAAAGGCTACATTTATGTAGTACCTATGCACAGCAAATTTTATTGCATTCTAGTTAAATGTGCATATACTGGTACCCTGTCATATCTGTCTTCATTCACACAGTTGCCGAGATGAATTTCAAGGATCAGACCTACACGGTTGGTGAGGGAGAGACAGTCGATCTCACGATTGAACTTGACAAAGACTTCAGCTGTGGTCAGAGAAAAGTGTTCTGCATTCAGACCATAGATGACACAGCTACAGGTAGTGCTCCACATGATTGTGCTGTGCAAGTCTAGTGATACCAGCTTATTATATTTGTTTCTTCCACAATTGAATGCCTCCATTCCTTTGTCGTAGCTGGCGAAGACTACGTTAGTGTCAACAAGTGCCTTACTTTTGAACCTAACACGACCTATTCAGTGGAAACCATTCCTGATGCAACACTAGAGACAAACGAATGCTTCAATGTCACGATTTATGTCCCTGAAATGTCATGTGCTTTAAATGTCATACTTGGGAAGAAGAACACGGCTACTGTTTGTCTGTGTGACAGTTCAAGTGAGTATGCAGTGATAAAACATAGTTGTTATGTGGCGTTCATAGTGCAGTCCTGGACAACTACAGGTGCCTTGTATTCTGTGCAGTCCTTCATTTTAGCTGCCCTGAAGTGCACTGAAGTGCAGCTATGTGTGACTGCGTGTATAAATACATGTGGCTTACGTACCTGCTATATATAGAGCATTGTACGCTGGTGTCATACACGCAAGTGGCACCTTCATCAGTGTCCTCAGCAATGAACAGCAAAACTTGTAACATGTGTGTATTATTGGAAAATTGTTGATACTATTGTTACAACTTCCAATGTGCCTTAAATTATTCGCATAGACACCCCTGGCTACTTTGATGTACTCTTTCAAACTCATTTAAAGTAGAGTTTGTTGCTTGTAGCTATACAACTCTCAAACCATACAACCAACACAAACGTGGTTATTGCCAGTGCAATTACCAAGAAAAATTCCCATAATTGTGTGATTTGTCAACTGATCATCACTTTCTTTCTTAAAATAATCTAATTGAAAGTCAATAAAATTTTCTGCAACTCAAGTCAAACAGTGTTAGGAAAATCTATCTAGTTTGACTGTGAATGGCAGAGCTTTACCAAGCCTGGGAATATAGTACCTACGTATACACATGTGTGCATAAAACTATGGCAGGGCACTTGTATATCAACTTGCTTTGCTGAGCTGTGCACTTGAGTTGAAAATACTTGAAATCAGAGCAATCTTACCAAACTGGCCAATTGTAACGATTCTACAAGGCTCCTGTCATATTTTTCTGTGCATGGTTATGTACATTACAGTGAAACCAAAGTTGATTGGAGCGTTAGCAACACTGTGGACTGGATAGCCCAGCAACACCTTCGTGTACACAGCTGTAGAAATGGACTTGGCAGCTGTTGAATGCAAACCAAAAAACATACAGAATCGAACACATACCGCTGCTATGAATTGGCCATTAGAAGGCGTCTTCAGTGCTGGAAATGTTTTCTTGTGCAAAGAACAATTGATTTCAATATTAGCAACCCAAACTGGCTAACTAATTTGTATTCACACTTTGACTTCTAAGCCCTAAGATGGCTGTCATTAGTTTACTGCAGTGTGGCCATTTCGGTATTTTTGTAAGCTCAGGAGTATTGTGATAGGCTTTGCTGTACCAATAGAAGCAGCACACTCGAAGAGGGAGTCTTTCATGTGAATAGAATGAGGCGTGGCGACAATTTCCGTAAGTTCAACGATGGTCAGTTGTTATTCTTCCATATACCAAAGCGACAACATTGGTTTGGGTGCTGTTACCAATTATATCAAGACAATATACCAGTACAATGTAGCCACAGCCTCCCCTACTAATGTTGCTTTTGCAAACTAAAAATGTTTGTTGAATGCCTTCTGCCACAAGGCATTGCTGCCTTCACGTTTGGCAGTTCCAACACCTCTAGGCCACGCTTCCAAGAAGTTTGACGAGTTCGTAATGAGTGGTAAGACAAGCAGTGGTATGATTTCAACCTTGTGTTCCTGACCAAAGGGTTCACTAACCACATTTGACAAGCATCTTCTCCTTCCTTGACCATCTACATACATTTCCTGCATAAGACACAAAAACGCATCGAGTCTGACCAGACCCAATCCTTTGTGATTGCACAATAATAGCAACAAGATAGGGACCGGCGCATGAGACTAGGAGCTTGTAGTACTGTAGTAGCAATGCATCATCTGCCATAGTGGAGTCTATGTAGTGTTGTGCTGTCTTCATTCATACAGGGGCGAGAATCGGTTTCAAGAATGCCTTCTACAATGTTTCTGAGGGGATGCAAGCCCGACTCGATGTTGCTCTTAATGAGAGGGCTGAAAGAGACATAGAGTTCACTGTGACTACCAGGGACGGCACTGCTGATTGTGAGTGGAGAAATGTGTTTCATCCTACCTACCTATATATGTACGTATGTATGTAGATGCTCTCCAATAATGGTGTCAGCATTTTTATGTCCAAACGTATACCTCTATTTCACTGTTATAGCTTCTGGTGACATTGACTACTTCAGTGTCAATACTACATCCACTATTCCGGCTGGTACTTTGGAAATGAGTGTGATAGTGAAAACACAAAAGAATAGACTTATGGATCCCCTTGAGTACTTCTTTGCTGATCTCAGTGTTTCTGGTGAATGTGATAATGTGGATTTGGGGATAAAGACTGCAAACATTACTATTGTGGACTTATCAGGTGAGTCTGTAGGAGAGGTCACTGAGTTGGCTGCCGGTCTCGTTTGTGCACACTGCCACTATATGGCAGTGGGTAGCTATATACAATGAAAACATTCATAGTAGAAGTTACCATCCCTAGCCATCATGTATTGCAGGAGTTCTCTCTTATCTTCACTAACAGTCTTCACCATTGCATTTGCTGTTGTGAAGCTGTGATGTACATGAGCAGTGTTGGTCGCACTTTGTCTGCATATTCATATTTAATTCGTATGTTTGTATTTAATTATAACTTCAGTTCTTGTGAGCTTACGGAATGACAGCAACGAGGCAGTTACCTATGATGTGAAGGAAGACATGAACTACACTTGTGTAACTTTGAAGGCAGTTGGACCCAACATTGAGACTGCCTTTGATGTCACTGTGGTCGCAAAGGATGGCAGTGCTACATGTGGGTGCTTATTGTATGTACGTATATAATGTGTATAAATTCAATGGGACATTGCATGATTAAATGCTCCAGTGTGAGCATTTTATGTTTACAGTATATAGCCTCTTGAAGCTTGCATATTGACATGAATTATTGTACAGGATTTTATCCTGTATTAGTCAAATTTTCAAATAGCACACATGACCGGTGGTGCCTAAATTACGTAAATGTCACCATCATGTAGTGAACATGTGCACGACATCTTTATACAATTTGACACTTTCTCAAGCCTGAAACAGCGGCTGTCTCCAAAGAAGTCTCAACTTGGATCTCTTCTGGTGAGGACTGCAATCATACGGATAGAAGTTTGCACCTTCAAAAAGCGTTGTAAAATGGCATCAGCATCCAGCACTATTTTCATGAGCAGTTAATTGCAGAAATAACGAAATGGGCCAGACATGACACATTGCAACTAAGCTCAGCAGCACCCAAGTTTTTATGACGATGATTCTCATTTACACTTCACAAAAGGTTTGCTTTCCACGCTAAAAGAGTTGAATGTACGTAAAAGGTTAATGGACTACACTTTAGCCCTTTCACATGTCCATGTAAGAATGGTTCAACACATTGGCGTGCAGATTTAAACTTAAGTTCGGAGATGAGCAAATGGTCATGGCTTGCAAACATCTCCAGACTGGTGAGATAGCTTCCAATTTAACACCCACCTTGTTGCTATCTCCTGTAACAAGTATAAACAATGAGAAAGTGAAAACTTTATTGTCTCCATCATAACTGCTAGCATCTTATTTTGCATCTACATACTGAGTAGGACAAAACCCTACGTACGTACGTATGTGCGTCTTAAAATGAACTTGCCCAGAACAACTTTTAAACTGGTATAATCTTGGACATAAGAATGGATGATTTGAGCCAGTGTGTCCAGTACTGTTCCTATTGCAAGGCGTTTTCCAGCTCTATGCGTAAGTTCATACTGATGGTCTCTTCTGCACTTTCATCGATATACATGTATGTATATAATGCGAAAGTATCCCATCACAAATTTTGTACATATCTATATTGAAGAAGTGTCTCCATGTGCTGTTACAGCTATGTACTGGTCTATATACAGCCCTACCTCATCTGATGGAGAAAAAAAGATGCAACATGGGCAACTTTGTAGTACAGTAATGATGCACCTTTCAGATGGCGCGTCAGAATACGCATCTATGGCACGCTGTATGTATTGTTAAATTCACTTTGCTTCACAGATCCATCAGATTATGCTGCAAGAGAAGTCACGGCCACCTTCCTGCCAGGAGAATCTACAGCTAACGCTTGTATACCCATTGTTGATGATGAGGATCATGAATGTCTTGGATGGTTTACTCTTGAACTGAAGCTAACACAAGCAGCTATTGACCTGTGTGCTGTCGTGTCATCGCCTGCCACAGCACGTGTTCTTGTTGAGGATAATGATGGTTAGTTTTCAATGGATTCCCTATTTTACCCCTTTTAGTGGTTATATCTCTATCATTCACTCTCTTCCATCCAGTTGTGAGTATTGATTTCCATCCTCTAACCTACAATGTAACTGAGGGAGATTTGGGTGAATTAAGCATTTTTCTGAACAGAAGATCTCAGACAAACGTATCATTTATTGCGATGCTTATGGATGGAACAGCTGGTAAGTGTAAGTTGTTATGGTTTCCAAAACTGATAGTTCTAATGTGTTTTGTTGTCTCCTCTTCTGACCCTTGTACACGTAGATGGCTCCGACTATGTTAGTGGCAACTTTCCAGCCACAATTCAAGCTGGTATGAAAAATTTCATCTTACCACTGGTAACCAAAGCAGATGATGTTATTGAAAGTACTGAGTTCCTTTCAGTGTTCATTAAACCGAATGCAGTACCACCAAACTGCAGTACAGTTGTAGCTGGCCCACCAGCCAATGTTTCTATCATTGATGGAACTGGTAAGAACATAATGGTGTGCAGAGACCACTAGTTCCATCACAGTAATGCACAACAGTTGCCTTATTTACTGAACCATAACAGACATTTTGTGAGGAGGCACTACAGTGGTTTCAGTTTGCTCAGCATTAGCTATTTCTACGTCTGCACATATGTACGTATGTACATTAAATATTGTTATAAAATTGTACGTAGAACTGCATGCTCATTCCTCTTGATCTGTTCGGCTCATTTTGTGCTTGCAGTCCCTGTGAAGTTCAGCGCTTCAGTCTACCATGTGTGCACAGTGAAAGGAAGCCCTACTTCTGTTGAAATCACTTTGGAAGCCATGAAGGACCGTAAATTTGACTTCACGGTTAAAGTGCATATCAGGGATGGAACAGCGAAGAGTATGTGAATGACCTGAATGGTTTCTTACACTAGTATTAATTGTTGAGGATTTTGATCTCTCCTACCATAATGTAGGGAATTCTGACTATGATGAGGAACCTATGATCCCAGTAAGATTTAGCGATCAACAGAAGATTGTCACCATTCCCATTGCCATTGTTGGTGGTGGTAACACGGCTGAGTCTCCTGAGAACTTCACTGTGGAACTGGAGATACCCAAAGATACAAAGGACAAGGGTGTTGTTGCTGTAGAACCCTCAACTGCAGAGATTGTCATCACAGATGGTATGAAATTCACATACGTGCACATATGTAACAACCATGTAGTGGTCATTACGAGAACACAGAACCAACTATCCCTTGTGGTCCGTGAATGGCGAGTACACGAGCCTTCACAACTACTTGTATGTTTACAAGAGTGCCTACACTTGGGTACTAGCATATACATATGACCATAATAGTATGCGATAGGATGCACGTATGTTAGATGTACGTAGCTATGGCACTTTGGCATGCACATAGTAAGTACGTTTCTTGATACGGCAGCTTTTCCCTTCAAACTGTTGTCATAGTATCCTGTAGGTGCTTCTACACTTGGGTTAGATAGCAGCTGGCATTAGTATGCGATTGTCACAGATACGTACCTTGGAGATGCCCCCTCACATCACTGTACACAACTGAACACATTGAGAACATCCTGAATTAGCCCACATTTATTAAGTGCACTCATGCACAGTCACCTGTTCCGTGTTCTAGTTAATGTGCAGTACACAGCTATTTTTATGTTTCTACTCATTCAGTTCAAATAGGGACATTCAGTCCACAGAACTACACTGTTCGTGAAGGCGATGTTAAACATCTTATGATTAAAGTGGATAGACCATCTGTGCAGGACACGATATTCAATGTGGCTACCATGAACCTCACAGCTACAAGTGAGTGAATCATATGAGCATGTTATGCAACAGCGGTATGTTACCAGCATTACTTTGTTTCCTCTACTAATCTATTCTCTGCACTAGCTTTTGATGACTATTTCAGGCACAATTACAATATCACTGTCCCAGCTGGGGCATTGGTAGCAACCACGACAGTGATAACTCAGAGGAATACAAAAATTGAGCCGGAAGAACACTTTAAGGCTATCGTCCGTCCTGTGGTTGAATGCGATTTGGACAACGGGAAAGACACTGCGTATACTAAAATTACGGATTGTACAGGTACGTGTCTCTAATGACCTAATTCATCATTCACTTCTGCAAGTATCTCCTTGCTATACCTGGCTACAACTACAGCTATGTTTTAGGCCACAATTGTTCACAGTGAAACCATGCAGTCCACGGTATAGATGTTGCATACCATTATTGACAATTGCAATACAATATCTACACACCCTTTGATGATGTTTTGCTGCCACATCTGCGAGTGCAGCTGTGTTTTACGCCACAATTGTTTGCAGTGAAACCATGCAGTCCACGGTATAGATGTTATTAGCATACCATTATTGACAATTGCAATACAATGTCTACACACCTTTTGATGATGTTTGCTGCCACATCTATGAATAGCCAATATAGTAAGTATGCACTCTACCTGTCATATCTGCCCTATATATTTTTCTTAACTTCAGTTCTTGTGAAGTTCTCTAGTGCCATTTACACTGCGACAGAAGGAATGGATCCCAATGTTGTAATAACAGTGCAGGCAAATGGAGCTGTTGATAAGTCTAACTTTGCTGTCCGTGTGATTGCAAAGGATGACAGTGCTACACGTGGGTACATATTATACACAGTGTACAACTATACATACGTAGCAGATGCAATTAAATCAGTGTCATTCAATAGAGGTGACACTATGTTCAGACGGACCTTGTGCTATTACTGTAGATCTCATTGAATTATTTTACAGGTGGTGATGACTATGTGATTAAAGACACCTTGTTGTTGTTCAAGCAAGGCGAAACTGAACACAGCTTTAGCATCAACATCACTGATGACATGTTGGCTGAACCTCATGAGATATTCACTCTCGAGTTGGAACAACCACAACAAACAAGTACTGTGTGTATTGCCAGGGGGTCACCCGACATTACTCATGTCACAATTGCTGATGATGATGGTTAGTTGGACTCTATAAATGCAATTTACGTATTACTTTTCATTACTCTCTACACTAATTTTCTTTTCCCTTAATCCATCCAGTTGTGACTGCCAGTTTCAGTCCACAGAATTACACTGTTTCCGAGGGTATTCCTGCTACCCTCCGGATGGTACTAGACAAAGAAGCTTCGGAGAGCATAACAGTGTTTGTGACTACCATGGACATCACCGCTGGCTCCGCTGACTACGTACAGGAGAACAGCACACCAGTTAAATTTGCACCTGGTACAACGAAGGCCTGGCTGCCTTTGCTAACCCTTAGGGATACTGTGATCAATGAACCCGACGAGTCCCTGAAAGCCACCCTCGACCTTGAGCCCACAACAGTTCGAGTGGAGATTGGACCCGACCAATGCTTTGTTACCATCACTGATGCAACAGGTAAGAGCGAGTAATGCATGTTCATGGTTATCTGAACACTTATCATTAGGAGTAGAGTCTAAATTGTCCTTCAAAAGCACAAATGAGTGCAAAAATTACGCACTTCGTTGTCATTTCTTATCACAAAATTTATGACCATACATCTGTCTCCAGAGCCAGGTGCCATTACCGGGCAAGCGTGACTGTATTCAGATACGTGTGTGCCCTGGTCTCGCTGTTGGCATGAAGCAGCTTGATATTGTTTCAAGATGAAGAGGGTTAAGTTTGATCAGTCCAAATGTGATTTACAGAAGAGTCTCAGTTCTTTCGTTTTCCAGCCTAGGCGCTTATGTTCACTAAAGGATTCGTCTGTTGTAGCAAGGCAGATGCTCAAATTCACTCACTGTAAAAGTGTGGGCTGTCTCCATTTTAATGCTAATACCAGCATTTGAAATTGAATAGAACAAATAGCACTGGCTATGCAAGTAAAGCTCTCTGTTGCAGACTGTACGGTACTGTATTCTTGCTGGATTAAAAGACAGAACCAGGAAATCTGATCTGAGAGATGAGCCATCAACCATGACAAGAAATATTTTGGCATACGGTACCTGACACAAGTTCAAAGTTTTCCACAGTTTTCCCGCGCAGGTTTCTGTGAAAGTCTGCGAAGACATCTGCAGCGCGACCGCACCCCTTCTGCATACTACCCGCGCGGATTCCACGGAAGGCTATGCAATGGGTTTGTGCACTTCAGACTGCATTGATTCCAGATGATGTTGGGAAATTCTTTTGGATTTTGGAGCGTTAAGAGACACAGTTTGTTGAAGACAATTTTTAATCTCAATCTAACGTTTGAGACGAAGAATCGTCTTTGACAGACAGCGTCTCTTAACGCTTCCAAAATGAAAAGGATTTCCCAACGACCTTAGAATGTACAGGCAGACGAGTGGAGACAGCTAACACAATGAATTCGTCGCTACGTACACAATCATTCTGAACGACTTGCTAGCTATTCTCGTCAGAAACGTACGTACGCAGTAGTACGTAGGTGTACATGCGATCTGCAGCGCGGGAATTCACAAGCCTTCAAGCGCTCCGCGGTCGGCTATTGATAAACCCCATTATACCACGCGGTATTCTGCGAAACGTCTACTTGGCAACTCCGCATAAAAACGTAAGAAACTTGTGTCAGGTGCCGTACGTACACAGACATGATGATGAAGGACAATGATGTGTGAACTCAACAGCATTGATGTCTTATACAATGGCAATAGGAATGCTTTGTATTATTTCACGACCTAACTAACCACTTTACAAGCACTTCGAATTCACTCTCGTTTCGAGACATGCAGGTGACCTACGTACTACTGCTGAAAGATTTTCAGTAAATGACATTTTGCCTTTTGGTAACCTTTCAACCGTCTAACTAAAGTGGTAACAGCCATGCATGAATATATGCACACTGTGGACTGTGTAATTTTATACATTTCAGACTCTAATGTAATGTACTGCATTTCACGGCATTTCCTGCACTCCATGTTTGTAGTTGGTGTGAACTTCCGTTCCAACAAGTACACTGCGTATACTAAAATTACGGATTGTACAGGTAAGTGTCTCTAATGACCTAATTCATCCTTCACTTCTCCAAGTATCTCCTTGCTATACCTGTCTACGAGTGCAGCTGTGTTTTAGGCCACAATTGTTCGCAGTGAAACCATGCAGTCCACGGTATAGATGTTATTAGCATACCATTATTGACAATTGCAATACAATATCTACACACCCTTTGATGATGTTTTGCTGCCACATCTATGACACATGCATGAATAGCCAATATCATAATCATGCACTCTGCCTGTCATATCTGCCCTATATATTTTTCTTAACTTCAGTTCTTGTGAAGTTCTCTAGTGCCATTTACACTGCGACAGAAGGAATGGATCCCAATGTTGTAATAACAGTGCAGGCAAATGGAGCTGTTGATAAGTCTAACTTTACTGTCCGTGTGATTGCAAAGGATGACAGTGCTACACGTGGGTACATATTATACACAGTGTACAACTATACATACGTAGCAGATGCAATTAAATCAGTGTCATTCAATAGAGGTGACACTATGTTCAGACGGACCTTGTGCTATTACTGTAGATCTCATTGAATTATTTTACAGGTGGTGATGACTATGTGATTAAAGACACCTTGTTGTTGTTCAAGCAAGGCGAAACTGAACACAGCTTTAGCATCAACATCACTGATGACATGTTGGCTGAACCTCATGAGATATTCACTCTCGAGTTGGAACAACCACAACAAACAAGTACTGTGTGTATTGCCAGGGGGTCACCCGACATTACTCATGTCACAATTGCTGATGATGATGGTTAGTTGGACATTATAAATGCAATTTACGTATTACTTTTCATTACTCTCTACACTAATTTTCTTTTCCCTTAATCCATCCAGTTGTGACTGTCAGTTTCAGTCCACAGAATTACACTGTTTCCGAGGGTATTCCAGCTCCCCTCGGGATGGTACTAGACAAGGAAGCTTCGGAGAGCATAACAGTGTTTGTGACTACCATGGACATCACCGCTGGTTCCGCTGACTACGTACAGGAGAAAGGCACACCAGTTAAATTTGCACCTGGTACAAAGAGGGTCTCAATGCCTTTGCTAACCATTAGGGATGTGATCATTGAGCCCGACGAGTCCCTGAAGGCCACCCTCGACCTTGAGCCCACAACAGTTCGAGTGGAGATTGGACCAGACCCATGCTTTGTTACCATCACTGATGCAACAGGTGAGAGTGAGTAATGCATGTTCATGGTTATCTGAACACATATCATTAGAAGTAGAATCTAAAGTGTCCTTCAAAAGCACAAATAAGTGGAAAATTATGCACTTCGTTGTCATTTCATATCACAAATTTATGACCATATGTACATCTGTCTCCAGAGCCAGGTGCCATTACCGGGCAAGCGTGACTGTATTCCAGATACGTGTGTGCCCTGGTCTCGCTGTTGGCATGAAGCAGCTTGATATTGTTTCAAGATGAAGGGGGTTAAGTTTGATCAGTCCAAATGGATTCGTTTGTTGTAGCAAGGCAGATGCTCAAATTCACTCACTGTAAAAGTGTGGGCTGTCTCCATTTTAATGCCAATACCAGCATTTGAAATTGAATGGAACAAATAGCACTGGCTATGCAAGTAAAGCTCTCTGTTGCAGACTGTACGGTACTGTATTCTTGCTGGATTAAAAGACAGAACCAGGAAATCTGATCTAAAAGATGAGCCATCAACCATGACAAGAAATATCTTGGCATACGTACACGGACATGATGATGAAGAACAATGATGTGTGAACTCAGCAGCATTGATGTCTTATATGATTGCAATAGGAATGCTTTGTATTATTTCACGACCTATCTAAGCATTTCACAAGCACTTCACTCTCTTTTCGAGACATGCAGGCGACCTACGTACTACTGCTGAAATATTTTCACTAAATGATATTTTGCCTCTTGGTAACATTTCAACCATCTAACTATAGTGGTTACAGACATGCATGAATATGCACACCATGGACCGGGTAATGTTATACGCACATGTCAGATTATAATGTAATGAGAGTACTGCATTTCACAGCATTTCCTGCACTCCATGTTTTTAGTTGGTGTGAAATTCCGCTCCAACAAGTACACAGTAGGAGAGGGAGACGGAAGTGTCACAGTGACTGTGGATGCCTCAAAGGAACATGCTGATTTTTATTTTGTGATCAAAGCGGTGGTGGTGCCCCAAGATGATACAGCTGATAGTATGTGAATTGCATGACATGATTTTGTTTGTGCTTGTGCAGATTAACTCTTTCTTATTCCACACCATGTCATGTCATAGTTGTGTCTGCCTTGAATGACCAAGCAGTAAGAGTGCCATTCCCAGCTGGAAAGACGACCGTGGATGCCTCTATTGGAATTATTGATGATGAAATTGCTGAGTGTCCTGAGATGTTTGATTTGGTACTGGAGATCCCTGAGAAAGCCACTGGCAATGGTGTTGTTGCTATAGCACCCAACACTACAGAGATCACGATCATCGATAACGACGGTATGAAATGGCTTCTAGATATGGTGTAATGTAAAGTTTGGTTCCTGTAGTGGCTAGAGCACTGAACTGTACTATTCTGTAGTGTATTACACATGGAAGTATTGAATTAGGCCAGCCTTTGTGTTTGCATAGTTGTAGATCTATGGCACCTGCAGATAAAGCTTAAAGCTGTCAAGGTCTTGTTACTCCCTGATTATGTTACTCTCCCTCCAGAGGTGTACATCACATTCAAAGCACCCACAAACTATACTGTTCGCGAGGGTATGATATAAAATTATGCATGCACGGATGGTACGTATATACATCACACGCAGTTTTTCTCGAGCAGAAATAGGAATTTTGCATGTTTGTGTTTGTGTCTCTTAATGTTGCTCATGTCCCTGTTGCAGTCCCTGTACAGTTCAAGGAGACCACAGTCACAGTAGAAGAGGGTGAAAATGTGACTGTCACATTGATAGCCCTGGCAAATCATTCTTATGGTTTTGTGGTCAATGTGAAGGTCATGGATGGAACAGCTAAACGTATGCACATTGCCCAATGTGGTTTCTTGTGCAGTGTAAATTAGTGTATAATTTCAGTATTTTTGTTACCATATGCTTCATTCCTCACTATATCCTAGGAGGGTCTGACTATAATGCTACAGAAGTGATCCAAGTACCGTTCCCCGCTAACCAAAACATTGTGGACTTCTCTATTCACATTATTGACAATGACATTTCCAAATGTCAAAAACAGTTTGAGTTGTTACTGGAAGTTCCTGAGAATGCCAGTGATATGGGTGTTGTTACTAAGGAGGACTTTACTGCAGCCGTCCACATCACAGATGACTGGGATGGTACGAAATTGCATACTTGTAATTATGTGCATGACGTACAGATGTACGCTTTGTGTGACATAGTGATATTGTGATTCTAAGCATTGAACTGGATGGAATAACATGTTGATAGTCCTGTCAAGTTCCCCTAATCGTGTATGGCAGCAGTTTATCTGCCTTTGGAGTGGAGTCCCTTGACATCATTGCTGTGCCAACGTCAACGCTATTTCAAAATGGACAATAGGACAGTAGGGAATGCTTGTAGATTTCTCATTCTCATTCAAATCTTATTTAACCTGGGGAAGCCTTTAGCCATGAGGCTACATTTCAAGGCACCCAGACTACAGTACAGACAAACATCATACACACATACACAACACATAACACAGTCAAATCAGTTTGTAAATCAGTCAGCAGTGTTGATGGTAGGGGGGTGCCACTTTTTCCCACTGCTCCTGGAGGTGAGCCCTTGCCATCCCATTTCTGTTGATCTTCAATCGTAACTTGCGCTTCTAGGCTACCTGCACCCCCCATTGTAGATGTCAATTAACAGGAACGAAATGTTTCTGAGCAATTCACGCAACATAGATGTGATACAATCAATTAGGATGTTTTGTCAGCTGGACAACTGAGTTCCATTTGTTCAGCTGACGCAGACCCACGGGTTAAAACATCCTAATTGATTGCAACACATCTATGTTGCGTGAATTGCTCAAAAAACGTTTTTCAGCCACGTATGATGCAACAATGAGCCTCTACAATATTATCTAAAAGGAAAGCAATTAGCTATATTTTAATATATTGTGCTCTATTCCTCTATGAACTTGCCTTTACATTTGTCATCTCTGTCTTTATACATCCAGCGGTGAATATCACCTCCCACACTCATCATTTTACCAATATTTGTTTTAATTGTACTATTTGTTTATTTACAATGCACTATGCAGTCCATGGAGGCTGGTCCAGCTGGTTAGAGGTCACTTCCTGCTCAGTGTCCTGTGGTGGTGGCACAAAGGTCCTGGTGCGGGAATGCAATAACACATTACAAGTAAAAAAATGCTGTCAGCAGTTTCAGTAGTTGTACAACTACCGAAACGTTTGGTTTTGTAAACTCCCTCATTGGTTAGTGAATTTCACAAAAGATGATGACAGCATTTTTTTACTTGTAATGTGTTCAAACATTGTAGTGCTTTTAATTTGCATGCCTCCAACGTTATAGTTTATATGCCCTTGAGCTACTGCAACAGGACAAGTATTACACTCATGGATGGTACCTGGAGTGTTATAGTCATGGTAGTATCACATATATATCACAAACCCACCAGTGTTGTGCCACTCTAGCTGCACTGGCTGGGTTACCTGTGATTATACCACATTACCGAGAGTGTGATATCTGTCAATCACAAGGTACTCATTGATTGCGAGTGTCAGTTTGTAGCCTCTGTCTTTGTTGACAGTCTTGTAGTGGTGGTGTATACATAGGCATTGCACAGCCATCCAAACACATATAATGTTACTATGACATTACTGGCAAATCCAACTAAGAGTGAAACAACTTTATGTGGATCTACCATCTATTGTTAGTGATGACTCGGGAGGTGATCAGGTTTAGCAATGTTACAGCAGGTTGTTTTTGGTAATACTAGTAATGCTGACTGTAATTCCAGCCGAGCTGACTACACTCATTGTTTGCAGCGAGTGCAGTTCATGGCGGTTGGTCTGCCTGGAATGTTGGATACTGCTCCAAAACCTGTGGAGGATCTGGCGTGAGAACAGATTGGAGGGCCTGTAACAGTCCTCCACCACTGCAAGGAGGAGATCACTGTCACGGACCAGCATCTAGAACAATGCCATGCTACACGTGTCCATGTGAGTAGTATGCATGACAAGTGAGATTATAGTGTACATGCACATTGTTGGCTTTCATCAGGTGGAGGCGGCTGGTCCAATTGGGTTGAAGGCACCTGCTCTAAGACATGTGGACGTGGTACTAGACTGGATCGGCGACGCTGCACTACACCAGACCACCGGGAGTGCTGCCCTGGTTGTGGGCTGAGACAGAGTATCTGCTCCATAGCAGAATGTCCAGGTACTAATGTCTATATAGGCTTGAGCTGCCCTACACTCATCATTTTACTAATGTATTTGTTTCAATTGCACTATGCAGTCCATGGAGGCTGGTCCAGCTGGTTAGAGGTCACTTCCTGCTCAGTGTCCTGTGGTGGTGGCACAAAGGTCCTGGTACGGGAATGCAATGAGCCAGTGCCTGCACATGGAGGAAATGATTGTGATGGATTGCCTTACAGAGTAGAGAGCTGCAATACCTGCCCCTGTGAGCCAGGAGATTGGAATATAGTCACTGTATACACACCATTAGTATATGTATAATATATTATTAGGCTATCAATGACTGAAATGCATGCAGTATGCATAATCCTGATTAAACTTATGTACCATGATATAATATATTATAAAAATGACTTATGTACATGCAGACAATACCTATTATTTATGCTGTACAATGTTTACTTTGCTTGCAGGTAATGCTGGTTGGTCCTCGTGGGTGCCTGGTGCCTGCGGTGCTCCATGTGGACAGAGTGGGACTGCCATAGCCACCAGAAAGTGCAGGGGTCCATCAGAGTGCTGTCCTGGGGAGGGACAACGCACTGAAGTGTGCACTAGCCCGCCTTGCCAAGGCCGTTGATGATGAGACAGAAGATTGATTGTCTCCTATACAAAACGTTATAGATACATGCACAACTTTAGATGTCTTGAAATACACACACACATACATATACACACATATATAAACACAGGGTAGCAGAACAATGTATACGTAATAGGAAATCCACCAACAAAACTTTTCTGCATGCACATACTGTATTTCCATAAAGCGTGCATGCGCGTACATTACTTATACGTATATATATATATATAATTATGCACAATTCAGTAACATGCAGCTGCAGTTAAATACCATCTTAGAAATGCATGATTGATTTACTTATTAATATATATTACACACTATTATTATATAAGTTTATCAATATCATGCATCCCTTATATAAGACGGTGCCACTTTCATATAATTATGTACACTATATATTATATTCCACAGAAGTTGGACTACATAAAATTATACATGTACGTATACATAATAATTATATGCACAAACTACCACTGTGGTTATATAGTCACCAAGTACATGCATACTGTACTTAGTATAATATATACACTTCTGTACATATATAAATAGACTTATAATTTTGTTGGACATGTACTGTACAGTCATGTGAACCACACAACTTTCGAACTGAAGACATTCCTAATAGTGTAGAATTCTACAAATGCACTATCACCCAATAATTCATGAACTGGAGCTAGTTTCATTTTCATTAATTGGATGATCGTATAGTGTGATGTACATCATGCAGTATACAACCAGTACACACCTATACATTGTAGTTATATAATATATTATATATAATATTTGCTTTAATGTGCACACTGCCTCAAACACCGTGTGTTATACAATGCACCTCCACAGGTTGGACTTGTAAACTGAAGATGCCAAACAGAGAATGTCAAACATGCAGAGCATTGCAATTCATGGAATGGAGTTTTAGTTTCACTAATTGCTGCTATCAGAAATGCCAGACCTGACGGCCCTGTCCTGCCTCACATCTTATCATATTATGAAACTGCATGAAATGTTACATAGATGCATTATACTAACATGCACTTTGACTGATTAGTGCATATTTTGCATAGTTGCTGTATGTGAGACATGACCAAATGTCCGATTGGAAGTACCGAACATGTTTCTTCATCTGCGTATATACGTACATATATACTTCCAACTGTCTAAAAAGGGTTAAGTCTAACACTAACCATTCTGGGAGCTTCACTAGCATGCAATTACGTATGTACATATACATACGTAATATGCTGTCAGGTTTTGGCATCGTGCATTCAGAGTAGCTGTGACTCTTCTTGATGTGCAATAAAACCTGCCTGCGTGTATGTCTTGCCTCGGTGTAGTGTAGGTTAAACAGTGGAGAGGAAAGGAACACAGTGGCACTCAGTGTTTCTAAGTTGAGAAGCGCACTTCATGACGTCTGCAACATGCTGGGTGAATGTATTCCAATGTAAGGAATCGTATAAGTGGTTAGGTAGAGGCATGTGCGAATAAATTACGTTGTGTGTCCTCTTGGTCAATTGGAAAGAGATCTTCCCACCCAGTGGCATTAGGATAAGCCTCACTACTTCCACACCCCTTATTCATTAGGTAGCATTGCCAATGGGTCTTTTGTGTCCTCCTGGAGATGGAGTGCAGCTGTATTCATATATCTCACCCTAGGTCTATCCATTGGTGGTCAAGGTTTGTTCGATCTGTACATGTCCTTTTCTCCTCATCAGTCCCACACTGATGAGCTGATGAGCTAAGTGATGATGACAATAAGGCTCAAGTAATCAGTGCCACATGGGTTGAGGGAGCACAGATGTGCAATGCAGTCAGAGGACTTGCTCAAATCAGTGTGGGCTGATCATGCCTAAAATGTGACCACCACACTGTACTGGGACGCAGAACACCGCCTGTGCCCAACCTGCACCAAATTTTAAAGGCTTATATATATAGCATGATTCCAAAGGTTGGACTACATACACACAAATCCATGCACACACTACCACGGGTTTGTCACAAACACCAAGTACATGCTGTATATATAATATAATACTCAATTCTGTATAAAGGCTTATAGTTAAGTTGACGACTGTACACCACACACCTTCCGAACTGAGGACACACCTAATAGTGTAGAATGCTACAAATGCAGTGCTGTTCAATTCATGAGCTGGAGTTTCATTTTCACTGATGAATAGTGTGATGTGCATCATGCAGTATACAACCTGTGCACACCTACGTATACATGATGTATCTATTATACAGTTATGTACGTCAGTCTTATAATAATATTTGATTTATATATAATGTACGTACCATACAGCAGACTGCCACAAACACATATTTTACTATGCACCTCCACAGGTTGGAGTTGATGCAAACAGAGAATGTCACACATGCAGAGCAGTGCAATTCATGGAATGGAGTTTTAGTTTCACTACTTGTTATCAGTAATGCCATGCAGATCTGACGGCCCTGTCCTGCCTCACATCTTACAGTCGTTTTAGGGTTTCTAGCCCCATTCGCACTGTGCACAATGCAATCACTCAGGTGAAGTGAAACTGAAGAGCCTCCTGTGAGTTCCAATTGCAATTGCAAAGTGTGAACGAGACTAGAAACCCTAAAACAACAACCGTACATGTATCATATTATGTCTGCTGGTCCCAGTATATAAAGGATCCAGTGTAAGCATCACTTCATACGAGTCTTTACGGATGATAACTTGTTGTCAGAGAAAGACCAGTATACAGCTCACCAATATGACTGTACTCTTCCAGTACCTGTTGGCTGTTGAGATGGTATGCATTTCCACTCTCTGCCTTGGAAATGGACTGGCAGGGTCTCCTACTACCTACTGTATCCCTGGCCCTCCAGGAAGAGATGGCAGAGACGGACGCGACGGTCTCCCAGGACCGCCTGGTATAGGATGCTACCACGACTTCCAGCAGCTGAAGGAGGACATTATGGAGCTGCGAAATCAAGTGGACACGCTGAGCTGCTGCAGTGCCATCCCACCAGCTATAATTCCAAGCCGACCACCTACTTCCATCCCAAGCAACACTACGTCTAGTCAGTCCTCATCTACAATGGATCCAAGCCCACCACCTACTTCCATCCCAAGCAACACTACGTCTAGTCAGTCCTCATCCACAATGGATCCAAGCCCACCACCTACTTCCATCCCAAGCAACACTACGTCTAGTCAGTCCTCATCCACAATGGATCCAAGTCCATCACCTACTTCCATTCCAAAGCCGCAGTGTACTGGAGCCACTGAGGATGAACCCGCTAACTCCTGCAAAGAGATATATGACTGTGATCCCACTCTTCCATCTGGAAACTACTGGGTCACGCGTTCAACAGGAGGTGCTGTAGAGGTGTTTTGCGACATGCAAACAAACAACTGTGGAAGCATCAATGGCGGTTGGATGAGGACTGCTTATATTGACATGACTATTGATGGCAATTCCTGTCCTGCGGGTATTGGTTCCGTCACTGTCAACTCCACCCGCATGTGCACTTGTGGTGGCCACTGCTGCTCCATCACCTTCCCAACCTTCAGTGTTCCATTCACCAATGTCTGTGGAAGAGTTCGTGGATATCAGTATGTTTCAACAGATGGCTTTGCCAACTTCTTCTCTAGCCCCATCAGTGGCCCTTACGTGGATGGCATATCCATTACACATGGGAATCCTCGAAACCACATTTGGACTTTTGGGGCAGGACTGTCCAAAGACTATGAATACCCAATAGAAAATTGCCCTTGTTCTTCCCCTAATCCTGGTGTTGCTCCACCTTCCTTTGTTGGAGAGAATTACTTTTGTGAGTCTGGTCACACTGGGGCCGTAGACTTCAGTCAAAGGCAATGGTACCTCGACGATCCCTTGTGGGACTCTAAAGGTTGTACAGTGAACAGCACATGTTGCAGTCGTGGAGGGCCTTGGTTCAGTACCGCACTGAATGGTGAAGTCACTGATAACATCGAGGTAAGGGTGTGCATGGACCAAAGCCCATTTGATGAAGCCCTCGGAGTGGACCAGTTGGAGATATACATCCGCTAGCTAGCTACTTAGGTAGCGAATAGAATTAGCTGAACTGTCGCACTATAGCTCAAACAGTTCTATCAATCTCTGTAGAACTCATGCATAATTTACTTTACGTACGTAGCTACATAGCTACACCCTTTCTTTAGCCACCACTACTTCATAATAGGCTAGCTGATTAGCTACATGGAATTATAGCTTACCTACGTATGTGCGCACAGATGTATTAATTCGGATGTCACAACTACAAGGGTGAAATGTAGCGATCAGCTGTCGGCATGCATGAGCCCCTCGTGCAAGTTGCACTCTCCAGATGATGATGACACTCATCAGTCTGATTGCAAAGGCTGTGTGTGGTCACGTGGTAGACAAGATGGCCGCCGAGACAGTTCAGAAGAGGCCCTTGCGGGATCAAGCGGCGCACGAGCACGAGAACGTTCTTTCAGATGACCTCTATTCCGTGAAGGGCGTCAGAGAAGAAAGGAAACTAAAGGGATCGAAGTATAGGTTATTACACCACAATCGGTGTGCACAACACGCATGCCCTGTCCAGCGCAGTATAGAGGATCTATGTCCATAGCAAGGGCGGGCCAGCACGGACGATTTCATGGACATGCATGGTACCTGGGAAACCTGAGCGGGACTGTAACAGGAAGAGCATCCTTTCACAAACTCAAGCCAACTGCGTTGCGCACTAGGTGAGCTGGAGATGCGTAGTCTCGCGTGGCCAGACCCTTTTCCGCTGTTGCGATTGCGTACAAGTGTCACGATAGACTAGGAATGGCGTACCACTCTTGCATCCCTGGCATGCAGGAAGGGAGTGATACTTGAGTAGATTAAGGCCGGACCTGTGACAGTTTCAATGTGACTGTTTCTGTACAATTGTTTGCAGTCCAGTAGTTTCTCACCTCAGTACACCGCTTTAAGTAGTATACACAACACATGGTATTCAATATACTGTATGTATATATATATATACATACGTATGTATATTTGTATTGGGACTTGTAGACATTATGTACATTCCCACAGTGGAATTGTAGGGTGTGAATACAGCTGAGTGAGCTTAACGAGATGCTTGAGATGGCTGCCTCCTTCGCAGTGATGGTAACACTGTGTGTGTGTGTGTGTGTGTGTGTGTGTGTGTGTGTGTGTGTGTGTGTGTGTGTGTGTGTGTGTGTGTGTGTGTGTGTGTGTGTGTGTGTGTGTGTGTGTGTGTGTGTGTGTGTGTGTGTGTGTGTGTGTGTGTGTGTGTGTGTGTGTGTGTGTGTGTGTGTGTGTGCATATGCAGTCTGGTTGTTTCAGTGTGCGGCAAGATCCCTCATCTCTACTATATCCATATTTACTTGTAATGTGTTCAAACATTGTAGTGTGTGTAGTGTGCCTCCAATGCTATAGTTTATATGCCCTTGAGCTACTGCAACAGGACAGGTATGTTACACTCATGGGTGGTACCTGGAGTGTTATAATCATGGTAGTATCACATGCCACAAACTCGCCTGTGCTGTGCTACCCCAGCTGCACTGGCTGGGTTATCTGCAACTTTACCACATTACCAGAACTTAATTGTCAATCGCAAGGTAGTGTCAGTTTGTAGCCTTCTTAAAACTGTCTTTGTTGACACCAGCAGTCTTATAGTGGTGGTGTATATATAGGCACTGCACTACACCAGACCACCAGGAGTACTGCCCTGGTTGTGGGCTGAGACAGAGTAACTGCTCCGTAGCAGAATGTCCAGGTGCTAATGTCTAATGAGGACTCCTGAATGGCTAGGCCTGAGCTCCCCCACACTCATCATTTTACCAATATTTGTTTTAATTGCACTATGCAGTCCATGGAGGCTGGTCCAGCTGGTTAGAGGTCACTTCCTGCTCAGTGTCCTGTGGTGGTGGCACAAAGGTCCTGGTACGGGAATGCAATGAGCCAGTGCCTGCACATGGAGGAAGTGATTGTGATGGGGTGCCTTACAGAGGAGAGAGCTGCAACGACTGCCCCTATGAGCCAGGAGATTGTGTTATAGTCACTGCATATACGTCATTAGTATATCAATGACTCAAATGCATGCATTTTGCATAATCCTGGTTAAAAGATGTACAATTGTATAATAATAATGACATAGTAAAATATGCATACTTAGGCATACACATTTATTTACATTGTATTGTATATCTTGGCTTACGGTCAGAGTAGTTAAAAATATCTTTTATATATGTATGTTGAATACTGTTTGTTTGCAGGTGATGCTGGCTGGTCCTCATGGGTGCCTGGTGCCTGTGGTGCTCCATGTGGACAGAATGGGACTGCCATAGCTACCAGAAAGTGCAGGGGTCCATCAGAGTGCTGTGCTGGGGAGGGAAAACGCACTGAAGTGTGCACTAGCCCGCCTTGCCAAGGCCGTTGATGATGAGACAGAATATTGATTGTTTCATACAGAAACTTCTATGCATTGTAGGAACTTTAGAGGTTGCAACACACACACACAGCTACACAATCATAATTATTCATAGTATAACCCCATGAATTTACAGAACTAAGAAATAAATGCACCAACACACATTGAATGCATACTAACTGTAATAATTATATATACAGCACACAGTACTTACATACACACGGTAAATTTAATATTATATGAGTTGATCACTGGCTTGCTGTCAAATAAATAGTAAAAAGCTAATGCTATAGCTACTGTCCACATTTCTAATGAGTGTGAATGCAATAATTAAACATGAATAATTAGCGTGAATACATGAGTGTTTTTAATTAAACAGCTATACATATATATAAATCCATTCTTGCGCGATCACACCTATACAATGTGCATAAACTTATATATATACTGTACGTACTTGTGAAGACATGTAGCTGCCTCATCACCTTCACAACACATGCATAGTGAAAGGAGTCCACACAAGATTGTCTGGTCAGGTCAGTAATTAGCCAAGCAACTAATCAACGTACCCCTTCCCTGCTGATAAATCCATTCTTGCGCGATCACACCTATACAATGTGCATAAACTTATATATATACTGTATATGCACATACGCATGCTAATACCCACTCCAGCATTCATTTACACTTTCATTTCCCTGCTTTTTGTACAATTCACAACCACGTACTGTATATGTATGTGACAGTGCATGTGACAGTGCATGTGACAGTTGCTGATTTGTGTATGTGCTAAGTTCTGTGCTGTAACTGATTGCAACTGGTTCAGGCTGGTATTTTCGCTACTTAACTCTAGTCACTTGTTCTGTAAAGAGTTAAGTTGCTGAGGTGGACTGAGATTTATATACTTGTTGTTCTATTATTGAGTCTTCCTCGCTGAGTGGGTCCAGTGTGCAGTTGCTGGAGTACACGGTCCAGGAGTGTAAGAAGGCATCAAAGTGCTAGCTAGGTTATCCTTTTAGTCTTGACCCACTTTATCACAACTATTTCACTGCTTATCACAATATCTATAGTATTTCACGCCTCTATATACCTGTTTTAGCTACTGTGTATACACAGTTTCTGTTTGAGCCCTCCTTAGGTACTTGTTCACAGAACGAGAGCTGATTTTTTACTCGTTCATTTACTAGGAAGAGCCCCAAGTTGTCAAATGCTCATGGTCAAGTGCCAAAACATGTACATATATGCACCTTAGTCCCGAGTATTTGAATAAAATTACATGCACGAGTGTCATACTAATGTGTGTATGGATAGGGTGTACTTCTAGGTGTGTATGGCTATGTGTGTACCATTTTATATAATTCTAAAAGCTCACAAGGCAAGCCCGAATGCTCCACACTGGGTACTGTACTATCCCCACTGTTACAGATATGGCTTAGCTCTGTTGTTCCCTTCACTTGTGAGCAGTGGTGTAAGGACATAGGAGGTGGCAGTCTGAATGCTGTCCTTCTGCTTCCACAGCACCTCCACTGACCCACCTACTGAACCATCTACTGATGCGCCAACAGAGTTCACTGTGCTATGTTAGCTGCTGTTGCAGTTGTCCTTCTTATGTTGTGGTGACTGCTACTGTTGCCATAGTGATAGCAGTGGCAGTTTGTACAGAAAGCAGTCATAATACAGGTGAGTGCCAATTACCACACCAAGCCACACTCTTCATACATGCATAGCCATGAGTAGCTATATTATGGCTTAATTAAGCTTGTTTTGTGTACTTACTGCGTGCACTGTGCATGCATGGTGGTGAATGTGCTCTGTTCATATGCTTGCTGCGTACTGGCCTAATCTACCACTCCCATACCGGGCAGTGTACAAGTGAGAATACACAGACACAACAGGCATGGCTCCCATGACTGCAGAGGATGTGGTATATAAGCACAAGCTTTGCCCGTGGCACAGAGAGGGACAGGGAAGTAGAACCACACTTTTAAGGTTCTGCTCTTAAACATTGCATCAGAAAAACATATATCCAAACTCTATGTACGGCATCATTCAAGCAAAAGTAAATGTGGGCACGTTTTTTATAATTATGTAGCATTGCCTGCTTTCTCTCTACACAGTCTGTTTGTACATGCTCCAGTTGTGAACTATGCTTTAGGTGGAGGAGGGCATGGGACCACTTGAAGTGAAAGTGATGTGCATTTTAAATACGTAGCTCACCAGTTCGTACCCTTTCACTCTGATTGTGTGCACAAAATGCAGTGATGGCACAGCCGTTGGTGAGCAGATGAAAAGGTGGTGTCATTGCCATCCTCCATTGTGGCTTGCACGTAAATACCTTATTCATGATTGTCATTGAAGTGACAGCAACATGTGGCAATGGCTGCACAGTCAGTGTTGGCTTACTGGTCACATCCACGGTCCTCTGCAACTTGAGGTAGTGGTATTTTCGCTCTGCAAACTAGCATATTTCTTAACATACACACCCTGACTTAATTGCAACTATTCTGTCACTAGTGGTGTCTTTGCTTTACCGAAACACTCCCTACAACTTGCACCGTGTGGTGATGGTGTATATTACAGTTACCTAGCTATGGGCATATAATTATATAGAAAATATGAATATTTCAGTTGCTATAAAACCAGTTACCTATGTAGAGAGAAGGTGCGTATGGTGACAGCAGCAGCAGCTGGTCAATCATATGGTAAGCTGTAGCTATAGGACAGTCAAACAACCAAAGGACAATCAAAAGGCTAGAAAGAAGATCAGTCTTCACTGACAGATTTTAGCTAGTGTATTTCACTCTGCTTATGGCAAGATAGCATAGAACAATTTGTTATACTGACCATTGCGGTGTGCAATATGTATTTGTGGGCAATATATTGTTCATCTGCAGTCCTGCTCCCATCCCCACCCCTTCAGTTGTGTTGAGGCACAAGATGAGGTCCTTTCGACCAACCGTCGGCCTGCCAATTGCAACAATGCTAGTTTCTTCGAGCACAGCACAATTCCTCTGTAAGTTGTACATTCAGAGCTCCTTGTATGTTATATACAGACTGAATCATGAGCATACATATATGTGCTTATAAATTATGTGCTGCTCTTGTGTACCTACTACATACTACAGTTACACTACAGCACTCTTATCCAACTGGGCCCAAACTGATATGATGTATCAATTAATGCTACTCCACAGCTGCTCTTGAGAATGCACCCTGCATATATACCCTCTATTAATATGCTCCTTTGTATATCTGATCTTGAACTCTGATGCATCTCATTCCTGATAGCAGGTCATGTCTCTTCATGCACATTGTCAAGGCAATACTCTAGTTTGGAAAAGCTATGTACAGCTAGAGATCTTCTACATGTGAAGGTCCTTAATAGGGAGCTTCTGGGATGGTCCTTAATTAATTGTGGAAATCATACTGTGTACTGCATGTCTACTCTCTAGACTACTCACCATTAGCTCTTCCATTGTGGCTAATTGCAGCTTATATACACCTCACATACATACTTTAAATGTGTACACTTGACAGCTTTTAGGCTATTTTCTGTAGTTAAATTGTCTGTAGTTAAATTGTTAGGGTTAACTAAGTAATGTTTACTGACACCACTGGTCAATCTAGCACAGCACAAGTTCCAAGTAAAATGCCCATTATGCATTTGGAATGTGTTCTGTGTATGTGTGTGTGTGGGTGTGGGTGTGGGTGTGGGTGTGTGTGGGTGTGTGTGTGTGTGGGTGTGTGTGTGTGGGTGGGTGTGTGGGTGTGTGGGTGTGTGGGTGTGTGGGTGTGGGTGTGTGTGTGTGTGTGTGTGTGTGCGTACATGTGTTTGTGCGTAATATTCAGCAATCAGACCTAACTATCCTCACCTGTATTATGGTCATAATAAATAGTGTCATCTAGCTAGCCATCTAATTCAAGGAACTGAATCACTTACAACTGACAGCTAATATATAGGGTCTGGTGGGGCAGTATACCATACTGAGAGCACTTCATGCATGGGATGGTCGATTGCAGAAATTGATTGCACTCTTATCGAACTGGGCCCAAACTGATGTGATGTACCACTCAATGCTACTCCACAGCTGCTCTTGAGACTGCACCCTGCATATACCCTCTAAAAATATGTTTTTTATCTCTGAGAAAGGGTAGTTCTCGAATACCAGCTTCAAACAGGGTTGAAAACCTTGCCGACGTTTCGACCAGATGCTCTGGCCTTCTTCAGGGCGAAGATTTTTCTATCTGTTCTTGAACTCTGATGCATCTCGTTGCTGCAAGTCATGTCTGTTCATGCACATTGCCAAGACACTATATACTTTAGTTTAGAAAAGCTATGTACACATGCAGCTACCTGTACAGCTAGGGAGCTTCTGTGATGGTCGTTTTAATTGCGGAAACCATACTGTTTACTGTATGTCTACTCTCTAGACTACTCACCATTAACTCTTCAATTGTAGCTTATTGTAGCTTATATACCTCATATATACCTTAAATGTGTACACTTGACAGCTCTTAGGCTATTTTGTCTGTAGTAAATTGTGACATGTGTTCATGATTACTCATCGCTGGTCCATCTAGTGCAGTGCAAGTTCCAAGTAAGTTGCCCATTATGCATTGGGAATGTGTTGAGTGTGTGTGTGTGCATAATGT
>OX465036.1:1773272-1798272 GCA_949841015.1 Aplysina aerophoba | reverse complement strand
CATTATCACCCGTACCCGTGAGTTTGATCAGGAATGAGTTGCTGTCGATGTAACAGATCCGGCACCTGTGCAAATTGTGTCTGTGTCCGAAATGGAAACTCTTGCATCAATTGCCTACCTGCCCGTCTCAACAAATGTCGCAATATCCCTGCTTCCCCATCTCCCGACACCGTTAACGAGCCCGAACCATTTTCCACCAATCGGGATTTGTTGCCTCTAAACTCAGAGATAGCCATTCCTCTGAATCTCCCCTCTCCTGAACAATGTAACTTTACCTGGGGGACACTAGATGGCAACACACTTTCCCAATTGATGACTGATATCTATGACGAAGTAGTTCATTGGAAGCGAAACATCTTTCTCATCCCAAGTGGTGCTGCTGGGAAGGATTTTGTGTCAGAAATAGCCCGCCTTCTGCAAGCCTATGCAGATGAATCTAGCTTGAAGTGCATAGCCCTGAAAGCTTGCATGGTCATGCAGGTGATTCTGCTTCAGAAGCCGAGCCCCAGAAGCAAAGTAAAAGATCATGCTGCTTGCCTGCTGAGACGACTGGAAATGTGGAGGAATGGAGACATCAAGGAGCTTTACAAGGAGTGCAAATGCTTGCAGGCGAGAATGACAAGGTCTCGGACTTCAATCGACAGTGAGCAGATTTCACGTACTTTCAGCAACCTGATGATGCTTGGCAAAACAAAATCTGCCCTGCAGTTTCTCTTCATGCAGGAAGGCCGACGAAGGAATCCTGAAACTGGATGATCATATTCCCTCCAACGAGGGAAGGTCATGCACAGTTTGCGAGCTCCTCCAGGAGCTGCATCCAGTGGGGAAGGACCCAGACCCTGAATCCTTGATGAGCAGCAGTTGCCAAGATTCCCTTCCCTCTGATCCCATTCTCTTTGAAGCTCTGGATGGTGCACTGATCCAACAGGTGGCACGCCAGTGTAATGGCTCTGCTGGCCCAACTGGACTGGATGCCCACGCCTGGAGGCGCATGTGCACTTTGTTCAAACAGGCATCATGGGACCTATGTTCAGCCATAGCTGGTGTCGCCTGTCGCATCTGCACCAAGAGTGTAGACCCTGAAGGTCTTTCAACCTTGGTAGCGTGCCGCCTCATCCCCCTCAACAAATGCCCGAGGATCAGGCCCATCGGTGTTGGCGAGGTGCTACGGCGCATAATTGGGAAGGCAGTAATGAGGATTGCCAGCCTGGATGTGGTGATTGCTGCCGGATCCAGTCAGTATGTGCAGGCCTGGAGGTTGGGTGCGAGGCAGCTGTACACGCAATGCGCGATTTTTTTTCAGCCATGAAGACACTGAAGGGACCCTACTTGTCGATGCAGCAAATGCCTTCAACAACCTGAACAGGAAAGCTGCCCTTTATAACATGAAATTTCTTTGTCCTGCTCTAGCAACAATCCTAACCAACACCTATCAATCTCCAACTAGGATGTTCGTGTCTGGTGGGGGCGAAGTTCTGTCAAGTGAAGGCACTACTCAGGGCGATCCACTTGGAATGGCCATGTATGCCTTGGCTGTCATTCCACTAATCAACAAACTCCAAGATCTGCATGGGAACACAAGGCAAGTATGGTTTGCTGATGATGCAACTGCAATCAGCACATGTCAACGGCTTCGTGCATGGTGGGATGAGTTGGTAGCACGTGGACCCTCTTTTGACTACTATCCCAAAGCCTCTAAAACCTTTCTGGTTGTGAAGGAGGAATATGCCGAGGAGGCTGAGAGAGCCTTTGCAGATACCAGTGTCAGCATAACCACGCAAGGCAAAAGACATCTAGGTGCTTCTGTTGGCTCCATGGCTTTTAGGGATGAATTTGTGTCTGGAAAGGTGAAGAGCTGGTGCAAGGAGGTAGAATTGCTGTCACAGGTTGCCCTGAGCCACCCCCTTGCAGTCTTTGCTGCCTACATCCATGGACAGGCCAGCAAGTGGACATATATTTCCAGGACAATCCCAGGCATAAGACATCTCCTTGAGCCTCTTGAGCAGGTCATCCAAGAGAAATTCATCCCAGCCATTACTGGTCGTCCATCCTGCTCGAAGATCGAACGCTCCCTCCTGGCCCTCCCAGCAAGAATGGGTGGCTTGGGACTGACAATTCTCTCTGCAGATGCTGAGCATTGCTATGAAGCATCCTGCAAGATAACAGCCCCAATCGCTGCACTGATTGCTCTTCGAGGGAAGGATCCCATGTCTGCAAGCCTAGAGTCAAAAGCCATCAAGTCCTCTGTGCGAAACACAAAACGTGACAATCAACGTGCTGAAGCAGAAGCAATCTTCAATGAACTCCCTCCTCCTCAACAACGTGTGCTGGAATGTACCAGAGAAAAGGGTGCCTCTGCATGGGTATCTGCTCTGCCCGTCGACGAACACGGATTCTACTTGCACAAAGGAGATTTCAGAGATGCTTTATGCCTCAGGTATGGTTGGCAGATTACCAATCTACCTCTTCACTGTGCCTGTGGTAAGCCCCTTTCTGTAGACCACTCAATGTGCTGCCATAAGGGTGGTTTCCCCACATTGCGTCATAATGAGATTCGTGACATGTCAGCTAACCTGCTGAGGGAGGTGTGCCCAAACACATGTACTGAACCCAGCTTACAACCACTCAACAGTGAAACATTCCAACTACGCACAGCCAATACGGACAACAAGGCATGAGTGGACATCAGAGCAGAAGGGTTCTGGACTTCGGCACAAGTGGCATTTTTTGACATTGGGGTATTTCACCCTAGCGCCCCATCGTACCGAAGGAAGGAGCTCTCTGCTGTGTACAGGCTGCATGAAAAGGCCAAGAAACGTGAATATGGTGCCAGGATCCGTGAGGTGGAAAGGGGAGCCTTCACACCACTGGTTTTGTCCACAACAGGTAGAATGGCACGGGAGTGCACCGTGTTTTACAAGCGTCTGGCTGACCACTTGGCCTACAAACGCAAGACAAACTACTCCCTAGTGATGACTTGGCTGAGATGCAGAATCTCGTTCGCACTACTGAGATCCTCCATCAGGGCTCTGCGGGGATCCTGAAGCTCCACCACTGCTCTGGCTCCAGTGGATATTCCATTGGTGACCAGTGAGAGCTTCATCCACTAACTGACCTGATCCACCATAACTATTGACACTCATCCCTTTTACTTTGAATCTAACTTCACGTATATACTACATATAGCTTGTAGGCTGTGCTCTCCCTGATGTGTATATATATAATAATTAAAGAGAAAAAAAAAACGTGTCAATAATGTCGTTGTTTTCGGTGGAGTCAATGGTGAGGGGGTACCACGTCTACAAAGGTCTCCCACCCTTCTTGACGGGCAAGGACTTGACGCTGAGATCGTTCGTCTCACCAGCTTTCCCCTTGCGGCTGATTTCGGCCAGATACTTCCCATTCCAAGTCTGAACCGAAGTAGGCTTCATTTCGACGCACAACTGCTTCGAAAAATGATGAATAGCTGCCGTGCAGCGAGGCATACTTGCCGATTGATGCGTTTTGTTCTGGTGTGAACTTAGCGTATTTCCCTCTAAGCTTACTGCTTCCTTGTGACGCATTTCTCACAGCTTCGTTGGCGTCTTTAATCAGTCCATGGCTAACGTGTGCGGACAGAGGTCAACTGGGGTCTGGAACGGCGCCCGCGTCCAAAGCCATTGCTCTATCGATGTACCACGTGGAAGGTTGCTCGCGTTCAAAATGTGACGGCATAAAATTTCGAATGTAAAGCGTTTCGTAGTATTTATTTTTGTATGGCGAGCCATCATACGAAATATACGAAAATTTTCATCGATTCAAAATTTCCCGCTATACGGTACGCTGGAACAAACGTTGTAGTTCTTGTTCTGTCAGAAGAAGATCTTTGATTAGCTATATCCTTACCTCCTTTGTTGTTCGAATTGCCAGCCAGAGATGCTTCCTTTTTGACCAGAAGAAAGGCTCCAAAAGACAATTCACAGAACAACAGCAAATCTTAATATAAAACAGGACGTTGCACCTTCTGAAGCTTACACTAAGTAAGAAATTGTAATTGAATGTGCAAGCAATTGGAGATTCTTTTGCACCTGATAATAGACTTGTATGTACGTATTACAATTTACCTTTAATAGTGGTCCTTTAAAAATGACTACACACTGCCTACCATGGAGATATCTGTCTTTCTATCCATATTCTTAATTAACCTCTTCAGATGTGAAGGTGAACTTCAATAAGAATAGTTATACTTTTGCTGAAAGTGATGGCCAAGTCAGTGTCTCCCTACGCATTGACAGACAGTTCTCTGTTCCTGTATGGGCTGTTGTTACAATCAGTGATGGGACGGCTACAGGTGGGTTGTGGATAACATGCAGGTGACTACGTTGTGCACTTCACATTGCTTATGGCTAATCTGTGTGCACGTTTGCATGAGCATCAGTTTTAAATGTGTTTACACTCATTCACTCTTTTTTCCAATGTGTGCAGATCCTGAAGATTACTCCAGTACAGTGCGTTACAATGTCACCTTTCGCCAAACAGTTCTCACTGATACTGAAACACCTGCCGGTTTTGCAGTGTCTTCTTTTCTCATTGACATCATGGATGATGACATTTTTGAAGGTGTGGAATACTTTCAGGCACGCATTGTGGAGACATCTGACAGATTCAGAGTAATAATTGGTGCACAGGATACTGTCAATGTGATCATCACTGACAGTGAGTCTTTGACTGGTTCAGGAAATTCTATTATAATATTATGCATGCTATAATTGGTTTCATGGTTGTAAATTGTATGGTTATGGTGTATGGCAAGGTATGGTTAAGGATTGTGTCCTTGTGCAAGCTGCAGTTGGTTGCTGCATCTCCATACATGGTTGCTCCTACTAGTGCCCACGATGGTCTTGACACTCTGCAACTTGCACTGGTGGTGTTTTTCCTGCCATCAATTAACGCAAAGACCTCACTTACACTTGCAGTAGGCACCACCTGCAACTTGTACAGGTGGTGTTTTTCCTGTACCCACTACCACATTTACTAACGTGAATGCGTAACTTACAATCATGCTGCCACTGCCCCCTGCAACTTACAACCTGTAACCCGCCCTTTGTCCCACCTAGTCATTTTTCCCGCCCTACCCGTGCATACAAATTGGTCTGCCTTGTTTTGTAACCATCACTCACTGATGAAGACCCCTGGGTTGAGGTCGAAACGCTTGTTTTTGGACCTCTATCTGTCCCCAAAAACAATTGGCTGGAGTTGTTTCCAGAGAGATTGTGCATGACTATGGTCTTTTGCCACTTGCACCGTATGCAAACCAACCAGGCATTTACTAATTGCGTTGTGCTACTTGCACTGTGTGATGACAGTTGGTGGTTGGCAGCATGGTGGTTTTGTGCATGGTGTGTGTGTGGTGTGTGTGTGTGTATGTGTGTCAAGTGGTTGTGGGTGGTGGGGACAGCAGAGGTGGTGTGTGTATGTATGTACATGCGTGTATGTGTGTGTCTGTTCTTTTTCACCTGTGTGCATGCATGGGGCAAGAGCACAACTAAGAAAAAGGGAGAAACAGAAGGAAATGTTAACCTGAAAAAACATTCCCACTGTGGATTGGATCTTGTAACTTCATGCTTGTGGGGCGATTGTGCTAAGCCCAGCCAAGCGCCCATTGGCGTTAATTGGTTGTAACAATCTAATTTTCCTTTGTAACTTCGTCATTCTGCATTATCAATGAAAATAATTGCAAAGTTTAGAAGCATTAATACACAACGAATTATCCCATCTACTTGCAGCCGCAGAATGTTTAATCAACTATTCCTTTTCTAAAGCATTCAATTTCACTGTACTTTAAGGCCATACACCCTGCCTGTCCATCACACTAGCCAGAGTGCCCAAACATTATATTATTTTATATTATATTATATTATTATATTCATTTATTCATTTATAATTATTATTATATGACATTACTATGGTATTTTGCAACTTGCACTGTATTGATTATTCATAAATTCGCTAGAGATTCCTAAGTCACACATTCTTGCACTGAGCTTATTCTGCATTGGGGGTGTACAAGTGAATATAACTGCTTCCACGTGCATCCTGCAGTATATGGTTTACATGCCTACGTATGCTTTGTTTCCCTTTAGTTATAGTACGGTATGAACGGGAGCGGTACAGTGTTGAGGAGGAGGATGGATCTGTCACTCTGGCTCTTGTACTAAATTTTGCAGTGTCATTCCCTGTGACAGTGTATGTTAGGACACTGAACCTGCTGGATAACAGTGTTGGGGATGCTGCCACTGGTGAGTTGGAGTTGCCCGTTAAGAATGTTTTACAGACTTTCATTGATTTGCTCGCAGACACTTGTTGCTCGGCAGTGATTATAGTTTTTGTACATATACACACAAACAAAATTATTTGACTGAATACACATACCATACGGCCAGAAATATTGGTGGTCCAAATATTTGGTGATTTTGCCTTCGAACAGGAAAGATAAATATTTGAAAATCTCTGTGTGGCTAGGCAGGTAGACATGATTAGGGATTGAGAACCTCTCTAGATTACCAGACGTTTCGGCCCATCTAGGGCCTTCATCAGTTGTAGATCAAAAGGTACATGGCATAGTGACTTATTACCTATTTGTCACCATGCCATGTACATGTGACAATCGAGATCTATCGCTCGATTTCCTTGGCTAGTGTGGTTCTCAATCCCTAATCATAAGAGATAAATGAAGTGAGGGCTTCTCAGCTGGCTCAGGCATGAGATAGGGTAGTTCTCGAATACCAGCTTCAAAACACAGTTGAAAACCTTGCCGACGTTTCGACCAGATGCTCTGGCCTTCTTCAGGGCGAAGATAAGCTAGCGCGAGCACCTATCATATTTACAGCCTAGCATCTCATCATGCGCTGTCACCGGAAGTCGAATCAGGCGGTGTCACCGGAAGTTGCGGGTTGCCTCCGGTCGACCCTGGCTGCTGTGCCTTTCAAGGCGGCCACCGAACATCCAGGTAGCTCCAGCCCACCATCCCTGTTGAGATGGGGGTGTTGCAGCCGGATGTGTATTTCCTCCTTCAGCAACAGCTCCTTGTTGGTCCTGGCTTGGTCAATTACCATGGCCTCCTCCCACTTGATTGGGTGGTGGTTCTCCCATGCATGTTCTGCAAGGGCCGACTTCTCCAGTGCTCCCTTCTGGCACGCATCCCGGTGCTTCTTTATCCTCGTCTCGAGCCTCCTCACTGTCTCCCCAATGTACTTCTTGCTACAGCTGCAGGGATTTGGTATACCACCTTGGACCTCTTCTCCATCCCCAGGGTGTCCTTCACCCTGGTTAGCATGGAGCGGAGGGACAGTTCAGACCTGAAGACAACCTTCAGGCCGAACTTCCTGCAGACCCGTCTGATGTCCTCACTGACTCCTTCCGTGTAGGGAAGCATCACCAGTGGGGGTCTGCGTCCTCCCTCCAGCAGCGGTGCCTCGGTGGCCTCCACATTCCGCCTGGAAGGAACAGATGAGGAGCGGATGAAGGAGCTGGGGTAACCATTCTGCTTTAGCACCTCGGCGAGGTGGCACTCCTCCTTCTTCAAGTTGTCCTGTCTGGTGGTGATGCTCCTTGCCTCGCTCCGTTTTCGTTCTGCTCTGCCATCTCAACTCTTTACTGGGTAAGGCTATCCTGCCGACTCACTACGCCAATGTGATTGTGTACAGGGTGGAATCTGAAGAGTGCAGCAAACACGGGCACAAAATGGTCACTGATGCTGGGCAGCAACGTTATTATCACAGAGAACAACTACACAGCAGAGCATGGTGTTTAAATAAAGGACTACAGGTGCATGAAACCAAAGGAGCACAGTGGGTGTGGCCCTGCGCTATGGTTAATACACTCAGAGAAATATATATGCTAACCAAATCCAAAGAATTATACAACTAAAGCCTTAACTAAGCAATACAGGTGTGTCATGTGTATGCAACTCAATAGATGACTCAATAGGATGAATAGATGACAGCATTGTGAAGATACACACACATACATAGAAGTTATGGAAGTCACAGCATTATGCAGCGTTAAACTCAATGTTTTTGTGGGCCAACAAAACAAGAGCCAGACTAAGTGGTAAACCTGACAGTTGCCGTTCAATCCTATGAACAATAATCACCAGCATTTAATTAAGGATCCGTTCCAAAGCTTGTATCTATGCCACACCGCTCTGTATTTGGATTTCTACATGGATTTCTACATGATTTGTCTTATGTACATAATGCCCAGCATTCTCCCATGCATGCTGTTTGCAGATTCATTTCATTAGCTTGCTGTGAGGCTTGAACTGGCTACTCAGTTACGCGTCCCTCACCGAACAGTCACCGCAAGTTCCTCACAAACAGGGATAATCTTATTTTGCTCTGCTCTGCTCGACAGCTAGCAAGAGCCTCTTAAATACAAAACTCAGTCGAAACGTGATCTAAACTGTGGACTGTAGTGTCGTGGGTCCCTCGGCAGGCACGCGAACGCTGTGAACGACAACTGATCACCGTAACAGTAACTCAATGACAATAACACAACTCACGTTGCTGCTACAACAAGCACGAGGTCCTACTACCACACTGAGCATGCGTAGAGTAAGCCATACATGAAATACACGTGGCAGTAAAACCATACACATGCAGACTAGGAAGAACTCTACATGCCAATACAATGATGATAGTCATATGTCAGAAACATACACTACATGGACATGGCAAGAAACTTTAAACTACATTCAGGTGAAGGATGATGGCTTAATGTCTATACACAAACTCAATCAAATGTAAAACAAAGCTGAAGTATGGGTACATCAGAAATCATATCAAAACCAACTCAACTAGCAAAATATCTAAATATTTTAGTGTGTTACAACAACAAAAATGTGTAAGCAGGTGACTCTCTAACCATGATGACAAACAATATGCGACCTAAAGCTACACATTGCACCGTCTGCATGGCACACACGTTTTACAGACACACTAGGTTACAATAGGATGAGTCATGGGGAGGGAGGCATGACTGCTTCACACTTGCACAATTCTATATTATACATGTGCTATTTCTCTATGGAGACTGTACAGTCACATGGATATATATAATAGCAGCATTGACTGACTTTCTCATCCCATATATACCCTTCAGCTTATGTTGACTATACCCCAAGGGGACCCTTACAAATTATTACCTTTCCTGCTGGGAGTACACGGCAAGAGTATACTGTGAGAATCATCGATGATTCCCTACCAGAAAACTCTGAGTTCTTCAATGCCGATGCTAGAGCAGCAGGTACTTCCATTGCTATTGGAAGTCCCAAGCAAGCATTAATTGAGATTCAAGACTTGAGGGACAGTGAGTGACTAACAACAAACAATATGTATTTATGCAATTCACCCATATATTCATGCATATGTAAATGTGTACCTTTGTAGTGTACTCCTGACTTTGCCTGTGGGCTCATTATTTGTAATCCCACATTAGCTACTTGTTATAAGAACTACATTGTCACATATTTTATAAGGCTGTGTACCCAATTCCAAGAACTTATGAGTACAAGATGTAATGTGTTTGCATTCATTCCTTGTCTATTGCACTGGTCATGATCTACCTCACCCTTGTTCATTGCAGTTCCTGTGGTAATCTCACTGGACAGAACGGCTTACAGCATTGTTGAGAATGAGCAAGTGGTCACAGTCACTTTGACACTGAATGATACCTACCATGAAGACATTGTAGTCAATGTGGCAGTGGGTGAACTGCTAGGTGGGTGTACAAGAGAGCTGTACTGTGCTAACAGTGGTGGGAAGTGAAACTGTCACAGGTGTCATTGTTAGCAGGTGTACTGGTACTTGAAAGTTTCGTATCTGCTATCTCCGTGCAGTTGTTCCAGATCTTTTAAGGGCAAGAGGTAATGGAAAGTTATTGGAGTCTGTTTGACATGCCAGTTAGTGCATGCTTGGTGGCCTCACTTATTTCGTCTGCTGCTTCCCATTCCCCTCACAGCTGGTGTAGATTTCTCTACTGCTGGATTCCCCAGACAAGTGACAATCCCTTCTGGTCAAACTACTGTCCAGTTTGAAGTTAGGCTGATAAATGAGCCTATTGTGGAGAGAGACGAACAGTTCCAAATCTCCTTTACTTATACTGGCAGGCAGCCAAGAGTTGTAGTGAACTCAGACTTTACTGAAGCACGCATCACCATCAGGAATGATGATGGTTAGTTCAGTTTAGGGTGACATCAGTAGTAGGTGCTAGAGGTAGAGGCCAGTGCCACATTTATATTATATACAGTGTATGTTCTGAGTGCATGTCTTGCTGTGCTGAGGTATACCAAGTGTGCCATGTGGCTGTATGTTCATGCACCACATGCAGTCAGGCAGGCAGGCAGTTGTTTGGTGACAAGCTGAATGGTGTGTTGTTGTTGTCAATCAAGTGGTCATTGCGGACATGACTTTCTTCCCATTTGTCCTTATAGACACAGATGGCCCTGCATATTTTAATAGTCCTTATATTAGTCTACAACTGTGTAGGCACGCCATGTATTCCAATGCTAAGCACACAGTTAGCAAGCTTAACGTATATCATGTATAATCATGGCTATATAATGCACTTCTATCGGGGCACTGTTAATTATTTAAATGTCGCAAGTTTAGTGAGTAATGCTATAATCGCAAAAGTTGTCTCTGCAAATGATTGTCCCCACAATAAAAGTGCACGCTAAAGTTACTGTAGACACATATTTCTGTTGAATCGTGGTTGGAGTGCATCCATACCCATTCACAGTTCATATACAGTATGTATACGTACTTTGCTGAAAAGGTATTTGCATACATACATATGGGCATTTCTTACTCAGCCTTATTCGTACGTATATAGAGTCTTTATTCCACCCATCTAGCCTGCAGTTTCAATGACCAGGCTATTTCTGCATATCCTGTGCTATTGTTAGTACACTAAGTACATAAACAGAGCATTATAGGTGATACAGACTACCTGATGGTGATCACTCCCCCTATGATCATTCCCACTCACAGCCTTGAGGGTCAGGTTTGAGAGGGACAGCTACTCTGTTCGTGAGGATGCCGGTAGCCTCTTGTACAGAGTGATTGCAACCAGTACTGCCTCCTTTGACTACCAGGTGGTGATAACAGGAGCAGACGGATCTGCTACATGTGAGTCGATTGGGTATATGCAGTTTATAATTAATTAGGCTGCCATACAGTGTGAGTGCAAGGTACTTATTATTTTCTGGCAAGTATATGCCTAGCGATGTGCCTGGTTCTGGAAGCACCTTGCCGTAGGACATACTATACTATGCTACATATACTTACGTACTGTAGATAGAGAACATGGGAATACAGCATAACTTCCATTATCACTCACCTTGGTTACAGTAACTTGCTGTTTCCTGCACCTGCTGAACGCTACCTCTCCTTATGTCGTTTTAGGTGGCTATGACTATGATGAGCCAGTTGATGACAGCTCTGGAACTGATCCTCTAGTGATGAGCTGCAGCTACTCTCTAACTATTACCATCCCTGCTGGTAGTAGTGCTGGTGATGATGTGGTGGCAGCTGTCGATGATACCATTTATGAAGGACCAGAGAACCTTTTTCTTGATCTCAGTGTTGCACAAACTTTCCAGGCAGTTAGGATAAATGAGGGGTCCCCATTGAGAGCTACAGTGGAGATTGAGGATGATGATGGTGAGAATAAACACTTTGCAATTTTTAATCTGTTAAGGTTCACTGTTATCTGCTCTACAGGTCTACATTTTGTTTCCATGTGATATTCTGTGTACGTACATCAGTGACAACCTGTATGATTGTTCGATTAAATTGGATGTTCCATTATTTCATTGCTAATTATAAAAGTGTTGCAGTGTTGTATATAATCAGTTAGTATACGTACGTGTTTTGTAGGTCTTGGTTCTATTTCTGCTGTCACCACTTGATTTCAGCTGTGAAGTCAGTAACTTTCACAAGTATGGACTTGTCTCACATGATATTCTGCATATTTTCTTCTCCTCTTCTCCATGTTTGACAAAGAGTTGAGAGTGTTCTTTGACCCTGCTGTGTACTCTGTGCCTGAGGGAGAGAACCAGGTGCTTGTCCTTAGAACAGACAATGAGTTTGCAGTTCCTTTCACCATTGATGTCACACTTAGGGATGGTACAGCTGTAGGTAAGTATGTCAAAGGCCTTTAATTGTATACTGCTCAATACAGTGCACATATTTACTGTAGCTAAACACTCTTGTGCAGTGTGAAGGAGGTTCCATCCAACTTTACTGGTGTTATATACCATTACTCAAACCAAGAATACACAACTCTGATTAGTACTGGTTCATACAAGAAATGATCATGCTTAATAAATAAGCCTCAAGGTCATGCACTTCACTACGAGTTCAAACCACAGTCTCAAGAACAAACGCCTGGACCAGCGTTTGTTTCAGGGATGACCTAGCTAACCTTACCGCTTCAACTTACAGTGTGTCAGAGAGATTGCTAAATGCACCATACGTGCCTATCTACCCCTGCAGCCCCAGGTGACTACGAAGACAGGTCCTATCAAGTTGTGTTCAATGTTGCCACCCAGACGGGGACACTTGTTGTCCTTATTGAACCAGACAACACTATCGAGAATGATGAGAACTTTACAGCCGTGTTGTCTGTTCCTGCTGGTCTCCCACGTGTGTTTGAGGGAACTCCATCAGAGGCCACTTTCACCATTCTAGACCAAACGACTGCTGATGTGTACTTTGACCCCGCTACATACAATGTAACAGAGGGCCAGTCTGCTGACCTCATTCTGAGACTGACCAGGAAAGTGGATCCATCAGTCACCATCATTGTGAAGGTGCAGACCAGCAATGGATCGGCTACAGGTGTGCATATTTGGAAATATCATCCTTACCCAACTCAAACTTGCACCAAGACAAAGACACATATACTGCGTTCCCTCCCTTACTCATTGCAGATGGTCCTGACTACACTGGTGGTCTCTTGACTGCCACATTCAGTGGTAGCAGCACTACTAGTGTGACAGTGCCAACACTGTCCGATAATGTTCTTGAAGGACTGGAGTACTTCACAGGTGTTATCCAAGTGCCTCCTGAAACCACCACCAACTACCGAGTCACAGCCGGCTCACCTGACACTGCAACTGTTAACATTATAGATGCTACCAGTGAGTTTAGCATTCATGCAACATGGTCAAGTTAAGTATGTACATTCAATTGCCATATGTAGATAATGCGCAGTTGTAACTGTCTTAGTAAGTCAACCAATTTCTCATGCAGTAGGTGTTCTGCTAGTTGCTAAGTACGGTGTGCAGGTTCCATCTGCACTATGGCTACATGCTCTTCCTAAATGATTGCATGCTACCACCTTTGTGCTCACCTCACCTCACTACTTGCTCCTCGTCCCTTTTGTGCAGTTGCTGGAGTGTACTTTGACCCAGATGTGTACCCTGTGAATGAGGGTGGCAACGTAACTCTCATACTGAGGACCAACGTCACAGTGAACAAGAGATTTAGTGTCCTTGTCAACACCCGTGATGATTCTGCCAACAGTTAGTATATCCTTACCATCACATTATGACAAGCTACGTGGGCAATGGAATCATTTAGTGACATTTTACAGATACCTGTTGCTATCTTCCTTCTCCATTTCAACGTAGTCAATCTTTCAGCTGTATACTAAGTCCGCTAATGCCCTTTGCATACATTGACCACACTGTTAACTCACAATTGTCAGACAAACCTGCCTGCCTGTTAAATGGATTATTTAAACTAATGTCTCAGGGTTCTTTTGCGGAAATCACCAACCAAAGATTTTCTTTGAAATATCAAACGTTTCGGCAGCTTGCTGATGCCTTCATCAGTGGTAGTGGCTTACAGAGTGTGCATGTGTTAAATGTGTGAGGGTGACAGCTGATGATGTGAGGTGAAGATAAAAAGGAATTAAAATTAAAAATGAATTTAAATGAATTTAAAAATGAATTAAAAATGAATGTTACATGGCCAAAACGTCCTGCGCTCACCTCCCGTTTGTGTTAAGCTGCTATTTGCTCATCAAATTCATGAATTAATGTCATTTCATGTATTGTGCATTTTCTGTATATAGTTTCTGTCACTCGCCAGTTGGCATTGAATGCATTCATAAAACTCCTTTTGCTTGTGTACCCATCTCCCTAATAGTGACTAACATTTATATGTGCTTACACACCCCTCTTGTGTAGGTCCTGCTGACTACCTAGGTGGAGAGAGGCGTGCCATTTTTGAGATAGGCAATAGCGTGGCCACAGTGGAGTACAGCACAGCCGATGACGGCACCCGAGAGGGTATTGAGAGCTTTACTGCTGAACTGATAGTGCCTCCAGAAATGCAGGCTATGGGGATTGTCCCTGGACTGCCAGACAGAGCTACAGTGAACATTACTGATGATGAAGGTTAATACAAAATTCAGTGGGTACACACGCAGACTACACGAATCTAATCTCATCTTACTGCATTTTAACATACCCTCATTCTACCCAATAGTACATACTTCCTATTACATTAAGATTCTTTGATAACATTGATAGTGGTAGGTGAATCTTGTATAACTTCATCAGTATACAAGACTCATTGTGTGTAGACAGATGGGGGAATATGGATCAAATCTCATCTTACTACAGCCTAATATATCTGGAAAGGGTCATTCTATATATATATAAGCGCATATTTTGAATTGAAATCATTGGTGAGAAACGTGTTCTTGCCACAAAGACGGTAACCATTTACAGTGTATGTGCTTGCCAACAGAACTCCACTACATTTCTAGCCAATGTACATAGTCAGTGTACGTAGTCCAATCACGTCAGGTGCATACATTGGTGTGTATTATTTACCATCATCTCTCTTTAGTTTAGCAGTACTTAGCTTTGAGGATAATTGTATGCATCTCTTAGCATGCATCATCTCCCTTTCCAACAGTGCTTGTCTGCATGCTTGTGCGCACTATGCATGAGGTGAGGGAGGACATGGGACCACTTGTGGCAATGGTGGTGTGCAGTGTCCCATCAGAGGACCCTTTCACTCTAATTGTGCAAACCAGTGATGGCACAGCTGTAGGTGAGCAGAAGAGTGAGCTGAGTCAAGGCTAGTGCATATTGGTGTATGCTTCATCGTCAATGTGTGGGTCCATCAGTTACGTTTAGCAGTCTGAAGTACGTACAGCCGTATCAGGCCTTCTATAATCCCATGCATGAAGTGCACACTGCAATCACTCACTGAATTTAGTATTGGAAAAGCAAAGTCTGCATGCCACATACACATTTGGAATTTACATGAGGCTTGTCATTCCACGTACTACTTTAATTAATGATAACCCGTGTCTGTTTCTCTGACCCAAACTATGTGACCTCAGATGGAGAAGACTACACTGGGGGTGATTATTCAGTCATCTTTCCAGCTGGTTCCACCAAGGAAAGCTTCAGCATCCCCATTACAGATGATGATATCTTTGAGACTGACGAGACCTTCTTCCTTACACTGGTGATCCCTCAACCAGCTCAAGCCTTTGGTGTCATGAGGAGTGTCCCATTCATGTGTAACGTCACCATTATAAATGATGATGGTGAGCGTTATGTAATATCATTCTCACACACTTACACATTCTAGTGCGATCAGTAATCTTGGTTAACTGCACAAGCTTACTGTGACTCTCATGCATGTTATAATTGTGTGAACTTGCAAAAACATTCTGTTTGTGCTGTGCTGAAGGATTAGTTACTGTATAGCACAGTGCTGAGAGGTGCTTGTAGCCTGGTTTGCCAAAGATCAGAGACATAATATTGTTCGTACTTTGGAACAATCACATCCAAGGACTTTTTGTGTGGCACTTTCTGATGATTGTACCTTTAGTATTTCTTTTGTTTTACTTCTGCTGCAGTCATTGAACTGACCTTCAACCCAGCTCAGTACAGTGTCAGTGAGGGTGACAGAGATATCATGCTCACTCTGCTAGCCAGTCAATCTGCCTCATTTGACTACACTGTTCAAGTGGACACAGTCAATGGCACAGCCGTAGGTCAGTTGTTCTGATGAAGCCCTCATACGTACTGTATGTATGTATATATGTTTACAGATAAGCTGGGTATCCATTGTCTGCAGCTTACATTAACATACACGTGCACATCCTACACTTGTGCTGTTAGCATCACACTCACAGCCAGCAGTACTATATAGTAATTTGTATACTGGCTAATCCTTTGAGGTTCATGGTATTGTACAGTACGTATAGTGTCAATTATCTAGGACACACTGAGGCATTCCTTTTAATCTAAAATTATAATATAATGGGATTATATTGCAAATATAATATAATATATATGTATATGATATAATGGTCTGTAAATAAAATAATAAAATATAATAACTGTTATTAATACACGTGTAAGTGCACATATATATATATACAGTGCAAGATACAAGATACACGATACACCACTAAATACAGTGCAAGTTACAATATACACCACTAATTTAAATAAAAACATCGTCCACTACACGTGCAGTACCCCTGATCGATGCTGCATTCCCTCGTTGTACTGCAACAGCGATGCCCTGCAGGAGGAATTGGTAAGACTTAGGCTCTCCAGTCTCAGCCTGGATAAGCCGACCAATGTCTGACAAGAGGGACAGGGCCTCAGGACCAAAGGCGCCAGAGGTCTCCACCGCAAAGGGCGAAAAGTAATGGGTGGTGCAGAGGTGAGAGTACTTTTGACTCTTCTGCTTCTCCACTTTGATGGCAACTGCACAGGCCTCTCTGGCAGCCAGTGCAACGTGCGATGGCGCAAAGGTGTCTGGGCACGTTGCATCCCAAACCAAAATCCGACCTCGCTTCCATGGTGTTACTGAGGCTCCATCAGGTCTCTTCCCATCAGCTCGCAGGATCCCAGGGGGCTCCAGGTGGGACGGCACTCTTGCTGAAGCTAAAGCCCTCTGCAGCAGCATGTTGATGGCAGCATGGCGCGGATGGCGGCCCTGACTTTTTCTACAGCTGAGGCCATGCAGTGCAAACTCATCCACCACTCCACCACAGTGCTGGCAGTTGTGTGGTTGGCAGAGTGTGGATCCCAGCCGCAGTCCAGCCGCCACTCGCAGGGTGTCATCATCCATGCGGAGGCCAAGGGCTGACATGGGGAGAGCCTGCAGCCAGGCACCAGATTCCACTCTTTTGGAGGCCAGGAGGCGGGCACGAGTTCTGTCGTCAGTGGCTGCCCCCAAAAGGGCATCAGCAGCTGCTGCCACTCTGGGTTCAACCCAGGCTCTTTGGCGGTGGGAAGTTGGGGCACTAGGAGGGGGGGCATTGTGACCCTGACTCCAGCACTCCAGCGCTTCGCCCTGCACTTGGTAGCTGGCATTCTGCAGCCTCGGTGGTAAAATGTCATGTACAAGGTCCGTTGAACCCGCAGCTGAGGCCAAGAAGGCGGAAGGAGCAAGCAGGGTTGCGCTACGGACCCCCAAGCCACCACACCTGACAGGAAGTGATGCTTGGGACCAGGCTGGATCAGTGAGGTTGATGTTCAGAATGCTACTCAGGAGTGATCTGAGCAGGGAATCAAAAACCTGTAGCTCAGGGCAAAAAAAGCACGGAGAAGTGCGTAAGGTGTACAAGAGTTTGGGAAGAGCAAAAGCATGTCTCAAAAGGCATAACGCATCATGTGCATGCAGATGCTGAAGCCTATTCCCTACCACCCCAAGAGACCTTGTCTTTGCCATGAGTGTGTCACGGATGCCTTCTATGCCACCAATAGGAGAGCCAAGCAGGGTGGCCTGCTCACGCTTGGTCACACAAAGGCCAGGGACCTCCTGGAGCATAGTATTCATGGTCACGGTGTCACTGCAGATAATTTCTGTTTTCCCGAGATTGAGCTGTAGGCCCAGTTCTCCTGCAATACGCTCCACTGAACGGAGATCATGGAGTACCTCTTCCAGACTACCTCCCAGATTACCATCATCCAAATAGAACACATTTAGTTGACTACGCAGCTGCTCTACCATGTTGTGGATCGTGAGGCAGAACAGCAAGGGGCCCAGTGGATCACCCTGCTGTACACCCTCTGCAGACTGGATGATCTCTTGCCCAAAAAGGAGACAGGAAGGGGCACCGTACGCAGAAAGCACCGTACGCAGAAAGAACCAGTGGGAGCAACTCTGGCACCTGGTTCCTAACAGCAATCAGCATCTTCCACCAGGACCCCCAGCGGAACCGCATGGGAAAGAGCAGATGGCTTTGGCAACTTCCTCGGATGACACTTGGATGGGGGGAGCAATACTGACCACAGGGGAAGGGTCCCTGCTAGATCCAGGGGAACTCTTCGGGGGCGGGTGTTTCTCCTTTAGGGCTGACAGGGTTCCAGGGTTAGGACCAGCGATGGTGTCTTCAGAGGAGGCAAGGCGAATTGCGCCCTTGATGTCTCCCTCCTCTAACTTTGCTGCCACTCGAGCCGCCAGGTTCTGCGGGGGGTCTTGGGGATCCTGACCACGGTGTTGTCTGTGACTTCTCTCTTCTGGGATGCTATCAGGTGGATCTGACTCTTCTCTTAGCATTGCATTAACGTGAGAAGCTAGGCTCCTGCGATGGCCACCCCTCCTCGGCACCCTGAGGCAGCGAGGAGCAAAGCTGAAAAGGCGGTCCCAAGAGGCAGTGTTGTTGTTTAAGACTATCTGGTCCAGGATGGTTGCCAGTTTCCTAGCTGCGTGATCGCGGGATGCGGGATAATTATTATATGCAATATAGCCTAATCTTGGGTACAGCACATTGCATATGAACTATGTGTTCATTGTGAGCTGCAGCCCACTATACTACTAAGTTTTATTAAAGCTATGCATATTTGTACTTCTAATTTTATTAATTTTTGTCCTCCAGGTGGGTTGGATTTTCAGTCTGGAGGTTGTAAAGTGACCTTCCTGGCCGGAGAGACAACTGCCTCTGTGTCCATCCCCATCACTGATGACACAACTGCTGAAATCACTGAGGACTTCTCTGCAGTTCTGAACATCCCAGCAGCAGCTGCCTCTCAAGGCATCACCAAGGGAGCAGCTGACACAGCCACTATCAACATCACAGACAATGACGCTGTGGAGGTGGTCTTCAACCCAACACAGTACACTGTCAACGAGGGTGATGGAGTGGTGACATTGACTCTGAATGCCGACAAGGCTGCGTCCTTTAAGTACACAGTGGAAGTTGTGACTCAGAGCGGCACGGCTACTGGTAATTTGGAATAATTAATTTTGTTGCAAAGTTTACTGTTGCAAAGTTCATTATACAGATAGGCATTAGCCTGTCCATGCAGCCTGCTCACTGCTAGAGCCTTATATGTGCTTGTGGTCAGCCTCCTCTATCAGAATGTTTGCTATAATGCTGTGCATGTGATCCATGAGAGAGTACGATTCACAATGTGGTGTTCAGCATCTCTTGGCTCATGACGCTTGAACAATCACCGTCCCTCCTCTGAGGTGCAGACCTTACCCATCCATGATGTTCAGGCATTAGGCCTGATTTGGTAATGGGTGTTTGGCTTTGCAGGTTGCTTTCCAAGGTGTTTGTGTATATACATGCTTGGCACCTCACCTTCCACTAGAAGGGCATCATAATTCTACTCAAGCCGTACGTATTCTGAGTCAAAGCGGCTCATGTCTGTTTTAATTTGCACTTGTTTGCTCTTTGTGCTATCTGTTTTGGTTGGGAGCTATCCAGGCACCTTTGAACGTGCACACATAAACTTGATTGCACTTATACCTGCACATATGTATACATTTACTTGCAGTATATACCATAATATATGTCAGGTTAAGCTGCATGTGGCTTATTAAGCACCATGCAGTCGGTTCAAAATTGAGAATTGTGAAATATTTTGAATATAATCAGCAGTTGTTAAAGCCACAGTGTTTGCATGGGACATGTACAGTATAATCATGTGTCATTTTTGCTGCACAATTAGGTGGCAATGATTATGCAGGTGAAGGTTTCTCAGTGGCCTTTCCAATTGGAGACACGGTGATTAGCTTTAATATAGCCATTGTTGACGATGATGTTGTGGAGGCAAGTGAGCAATTTTCTCTTTACCTGGAAATTCCTGATGAAGCTGCATCCAAAGGCATCACTAAAGGGACACAGTATGCTGCTGCTAACATCACCATTGTGAATGACGATGGTTAGTGGAGGGACTACATGCATGGATCACTCTGTTAGGAGTTGCATACATTTTGCTGGTAACAGTTTATATGTCACCTCGAACAGCCTGCAGTTCTAAACAGTTCTGAGCTGACCTGAGGGCCTCGTCTGTTGTCTAGGTTTTCATACTGTTAGAAGCAGTGCTCGTCCATTTTTCATACACTACACAATGCTGTGTGCAATGAACTCTCAATCAATTTGCCCTATTGCATGGTGACATTTATTGGCATGAGCCTGAGTGTGTCCAACACACTAGTAAAGAACTGTCTCTTTGTGTGTGTACACTTGCGTTGAATCCCTCAAATTATGCAATGGCAGGTTCTTGGTCTCCATGGTTGAATGGCAACTGCTCCACTTTACCATGTGGGGGAGTAGGTGTCCGTACTGATGTGCGTCTTTGCACCAGTCCTACCCCAAATGGTGGAAGGGTGTACTGTAGAGGAGAACAGTGGAGAAATACCACTTGCTTCACTTGCCCATGTACGTAAGTATATGATATTGTGTAATACTGTATATTGAGCAACTCATTAAACACCTATTTGTACGAAGCTGTTTTCCACTTGTGTTTGTGGGTATAATAATGATATCTGCATGACTGTACATGGAGATGATAGGGCTGGGTTAAGTAGCTGACACCTTGTGTGGTCTGTGGGTCAACAGCAGTAAGTGTTTGCTGTTACCTAGTCTTGTGCGCCAGCCCCTAGATAGAACATGTCGCCCTACCTTGTGTTGCTATTATTGCACAATCTTGATTGCACAATAACAGCAACACAAATGTAGGGGCTAGCGGGCAAGAACATGTCACATCATTGACCTAGTCTTCACACAGCATTAAATACTAACAATCCAGCCTTGTTAACCCACTGTACCAACAGTATGGGCAAATGTTCCCAACTGTCGTTCACAGAGGCAGAAACAAGCGAAATGGCAGTCTGGTTGTTCAAGATTAATGATAACCTCATTGTGTACTGACGCGTCACCTCTTCTAGATGTCCTCAGCAATGCCACTCCATTCCCCCATAATGGGAAAGCACCAAGTTAATTATCTCTGTATGACTCATAACCCTAAGTCGCCATCATAAAACCGGCTGCATGCGTGCATGGTGTGCAAGTATGTACGTACAAGGTGCACAGATAAGAGCGAAGCAATGTGGACCATGAAGCAGATCAAGGTTCTGGTGTATAAATTCAATGTATAATACATAATTCAGTAGTGATGTACGTAATAGTGTTTTTGACGTACTCTGTGAAGGTGGTGGTGGATGGTCCTCCTGGTCAGAAGGTGTCTGCTCAGAGAACAGACAAGGACAGAGAGTCAGGGAGGATAGTCGGATCTGTACCAATCCAGACCACCCTGAGTGTTGCCTTGGGTTACATACGAGAATTTCACCTTGCCCAGGTGTGCCCTTTAGTCGTACCACTATGCTTGGATATATAGCATATTTACTTGTAATGTGTTCAAACATTTTAGTGTATTTACATGCCTCCAATGTTATAGTTTATATGCAGTTGAGCTACTGCAACAGGACAAGTATTACACTCATGGATGGTACCTGGAGTGTTATAATCATGGTAGTATCACATACCACAAACCAGCCTGTGCTGTGCTACCCAGCTGCACTGGCTGGGTTACCTGTGACTATACCACATTACCCAGAGTGCGGTACTCATCAATCACAAGGCACTCATCAAGTGTCAGTTTGTAGCCTTCTTAAAACTGTCTTTGCTGACACCAGCAGTCTTATAGTGGTGGTGTATATATAGGCACTGCACTACACCAGACCACCAGGAGTGCTGCCCTGGTTGTGGGCTGAGACAGAGTAAGTGCTCCGTAGCAGAATGTCCAGGTACTAATGTCTAATGGTGACTCCTGAATATATAGCTAGGCCTGAGCTGCCCTACACTCATCATTTTACCAATATGGAATTGTTTCAATTACACTATTTGTTTATTTATAATGCACTATGCAGTCCATGGAGGTTGGTCCAGCTGGTTAGAGGCCACTTCCTGCTCAGTGTCCTGTGGTGGTGGCACAAAGGTCCTGGTACGGGAATGCAATGAGCCAGTGCCTGCACATGGAGGAAATGATTGTGATGGGGTGCCTTACAGAGTAGAGAGCTGCAATACCTGCCCCTGTGAGCCAATTAAGAGATTGGGATGTAGTCAATGTCATATATTATGAGTATATCAATGACTGAAATGCATGCAGTATGCATAATCCTGATTAAACGTATGTACAATTTTAAAATATATTATAAATATGACTTATGTACATTCAGACAATACCTATTATTTATGCTGTACAATGTTTACTTTGTTTGCAGGTAATGCTGGTTGGTCCTCATGGGTCCCTGGTGCCTGTGGTGCTCCATGTGGACAGAGTGGGACTGCCATAGCCACCAGAAAGTGCAGAGGTTCATCAGAGTGCTGTCCTGGGGAAAGGAAACGAACTGTAGTGTGCACTAGCCCACCTTGCCAGGGTCGTTGATGATGAGAAGACAGAAGATTGATCGTCTCCTATACAAAACATTATAGTTAGGTACATGCACAACTTTAGACGTCTTGAAACACGTGTAACCATACACACACACACACATACACATACATACAAATATAGGCACAGGGTGGCAGAACAATATAATAAGAAATGCACCAATGAACATTTTTCTACTATCTGTGCTCTTTGCAGCTGTGCTCTACTATTTGGATTTATGATTGATCATGCATAGACATGACTGTGTGCTAAATTTTACATTGCCATCATGCATGCATGTTGTCACTCCCAATAAAAAATAGGTATAATTATACATAAAAGTGCAAGTGTGAACATGCAAGGAGACAGGAATATATGTGTATATATATAGAAATATTATATATTACAGCTTTCAAGTAGTAGAGATGTACTACATGTTCTATATCATGATGTCACCATTTCGGAAAGATCTTGGCTGTCATCAGTGATGAAGCACACATACACACACGCACACACACAAACACACACACTCACACGTGCGCACAGACACACACACACACACACACACATGCACACACGCACACACACACACACATACACATGCACACACATCCATAGCTACCTACAGCTATATAACACCCAATAACCAAGTACATATATTACAGCAGGAGCGCATAATGAATAAAAAAAGGAAGAGGTACCTCTTCCTTTTTGTATCCATTAAAGAAGTGGACAAAGTGACTATCATGACAGTGGAACCTATCTAGCTACAGTGTCAAGTTGGCCCGATATCGGGTCATGGCACATATATAAAGGGGGATCCAAATTGCGCAAGTATGGACTGCGTGGATTTAGTATTAGTTCTAGGGTTAGGGTTAGGGTTGATTTTATATTGCAAGAGTTGGTGCCCCCTGGCTCTCCCGTATATGTGCCCACTGCTCAAGTATCCATTTGCGCACAGGTATATAACAGCCACTGTATAAGCGCATCCAAACTGGTGGGCCACAAAAAGCAGCGCTTACTCGCAATTGCTGCAACACCAGTGGTGTTGAACCAATTTGAAGGCGCTGGAGCAAGTATTCCTCGATTGTCCACCAATGCGTGCCGCTTACAAGAAGCGCAAAAGCCTAGATGTTGAGATCTTCCGATGTTTGTGCAGACGGCAACGCCAACAACAACAACAACAAAACCGATCGCTTTACCCCTTGCGCAATAGCGCGGGGTAAATAATATACAAGCAATATGCGAAGAAGAGCGGTCACATATTGCGGCAAGTTAGCTAGCTAGCTACCGTAGAAACTGTACTCGTCTGGTCAGCTGGCCGCATACCATTCTTGATTACACTGACCATTGTCACACAGTGCGCAAAGTCCCTCCACAGTTGTGCTGAGGTGCAAGATGAGGTCCTTGCCGGTATCCGTCGCCTTACTATCAACACTAGTCGTTCTGAGCACGGCACAATCATACGGTAAGTTGCGAGATAGAGTTGTAGCCCAGTGGCGCGTCACACAGACTCGATTACATTATATAGTAGGTACACGTAGCAACTTACTTAATTAAGTGTTACTGTCAACCCAGACCCATCCGTGGCGGCGGCCATTTTGTATGAGAGGCCCTGGGTTCGAGACTTAGCTAGCTACCTGACTGTGGCGTCTTAACTACATCTGCATATGTGCTTGCACTGCTGTTTGGTGTGTTACTTGTGTGACGTTTTCTGAAAGGGAGAAGTGTAAGCACCGCAAATGCTGTTAGCTAGCTAGCTATATAGATTAGACTGTGACGTGAGGCAGCTAGCTAGCAATAGCTATGTAGCTAGTGATCTTGTAACCAATCTCGTTAGCTACAACCAGTCAATAATCAACCTACGTATGAACCTGATGTAATGTACAATATGTTGCTACATAGGCCACAGTAGTCACGAGATCAGAAATACTGTAGCATGTCATTATTAAAGGATAGTATTAGTTTCTATGCCTACTGCACCTTGTCACATGCCTCACACTAGCCCTAATGTGGTACAGCTGAGAAGACAGCTTGTCTGGGGTGACCATGGCCAGTTGATTATTTTTTATAATTGCTGAAGCCATATACAGTTTGTTTTGTCTGAACCCTCTAAACCACTTGCTCATCATGCGTGACACAGTGGTTCATTTTATGTAGAAGTCAACATTCAGCAGAGGTCAACACCTCTTCCCAGTTACTTGGATTGTGCTGTTATGACATCACAGCATTGTTTGTACAGATGCTGTTTACTGTAAAGGCTGTCCTGTGTAACTCTGACACTGTTACGCACTGTGTAATGTA
>OX465036.1:1640772-1765772 GCA_949841015.1 Aplysina aerophoba | reverse complement strand
GTCTGACTGGGTTGCTGTGTACACAGTACATCTGCCATTACATTGGCTTCGTTAACGAGTTACATGGATATCAGTCAATAAGTTAAAATAGGTTTTGCTTGAAGGTCTATCCAATTGCTGCCACTAAATATCAAGTGGTGTACATCATTAGTACTGACTTAGATAATGACTATGCAAATTATATGCAACTTCTGTTAAGAAATAGCAGGATATGAGAATAGAATGCATGTGTCTCTTGTGGTGTGTTTAGTTTGCCTACCGTGTATGGGCTGATAGAATACCTTCATTGTGCCTCTTGCGTGTTTGTCCATGCAATTATGTGCTTTTCACATGGTAATCATACACATGTGTCTGCTTATACACATGAGCAGGAAGTAATGAAAGCCTTACTATTTATACTGGTTATAAAAGCTACCAGCTGTTAGCAAGTGCCACTCTGTGAAAACCACAATCCACCTTGTTCACTTTGTCCCCAAAGGAGCAGTCTGGATGGTGTCTCAGAGTGCCCTCCTCCTTGTCCTGCTGGCTGTGGCCACCTGCAGTGGAGTGGTGCAAGGTGAGTGCAGCAGTACAGCTGCTGCTGATGTGAAGCTATGGTATTTGATAGCATAAGTTAGTTGGCTGTTGGCACCTACATGTGTAAGGTGCTTACATACCACCCGTTGTCTCCCTTGTATATAGCTACTGTGTGCAGTATATACGTATGTGGTAGATCTGGAGTATGAGAGCTGCTGCTTTCTTGTGCATGAGAGTCCATTGAAGAACTTGTATAAAAATGCATACGAGAACAGTGTGTTTATGAAGTAGTCCTTGATTCTTTGCAAGTACAGTATAGGTAAACCGTAAAGCCATGATTCTAGTTTACCTGAATGGATAGGACCCTTGCAAGGTTAAAGAATCATCCAGGCAGTAATCACAGATACGTATTAGTGCTGAATATCGTTTATCTGTCACCTTACAGTAAAACACTGGCGCTGAGCCTGCATTTGGCTGAATCATTTGTAACACTAGCGTGTTAGCCTTTGTGCTTTCACACAAGAAACAATCACTGCCATAGAACACATCACTGCATGTTTGATGATTGGCAGCTGCTGGACGATGCACACATTGAGTGCTACTGTAGTCTCTCGTCGTGATGCAAGGATGTGTTGTTAGAGGGTGGAAATATTCGGCTACTTCTGTGCTACAGTCACACGTAGCTGACATATTGTAGACATGTAGCCTGTAACAAAGGAGCAAAAGAGCCAGCCCCTCCAGTGGTGATGCTCCCACTACCCCAAAACACGTACTGCGATGTAGAATATATACAATGATACAACAGCAGCAGGGAAAGTAGTAACAATTAATTTAGCGAATGTAGCTATACCAGCACTTGAAAGTTGCAACTGTGGAGCACATAAGCACAAGTCACAGTGTAGTTTGAATCTAAAGTGTCATCATGTCTGGAGAGGGTTACAAGTAAAAGATGGGCTAGGCCAGTTATAGTTTCCGCTCATGATACCAATCACCTTTGAAAGGCCTCTGTTGACTGACACCTTGTGTCACTAGAAGCTGTATAGACCATTGCAAAGTCTGATCAGATAAATCCTATATGTGCACAATAATACATGTAGAGAATTACATACATGTACACACTTCCAAGAATGCATTATGCAATAAGGTGAGGGAGGACTCATCATGATTAGTTACCTTGCTTTTGAGCTCAATCAGCAAATACACATTATTGTACTTACATTTAGCCATAACTGCATGCTACAGTAGCATACTTCAAGTTGTGATAAATAACTGTACTGGTAAAATATAGTACTGACAGAGTATTATATGCATTACAATCAATACAGGCATGTATGAGAGGAGGAGATATGTAGAAGTGGAAGTTAAAATTGGTTGCACTACATGTGACATTGCATTTACATTGCCTGTATGCATTTTGACTCAGATTTTTTCTATACTATATACCGTTTAGGCATCACTAATGAAGGCAATGAGTTCTTTCTGTTGGTACCACCTGTCAAGAGCCAAGCGCAAAACCAATTCATTCCTCAACTCCATATCACCACCAGTGAAGACACAAATGTCATGTTCACAGTCTCCCACAATGCCGCGTCACATCGGCTTTCCGCATTCAACCAGTCCTTCACTGCAAGCAAAGGGTCAGTCACCAAGGTCAACCTGCCCACAGGACTCCGAGCGTTCACTACCAGTCCAGCCAATTTAGACATAGCAGTTAATGTCAAGGCAGAAGATGGCAAGACCATTGTGGTCTATCTCCTCAATGAAGATGATGCATCCACAGATATTGCACTGATATATCCCAAATTTGCTACCAAAACCAATACATATACATACTATGCAGTTTCTTCTCCAAAGGCAGATCCGGAGCTAGGAGAGGGAGAGAGGAGCTTTGTTGGCATAATTCCAACTGAGGATAATTGTGTCGTAGAAGTTACACCAACAGCTTCGGCCTTTGGATTTATCATTGGAGTTTTGACTAGAGATCATAGGCCAGGGGTGGTAGCCAAGTCTCGTGCTCTTCCAAAAAATATGGTAATTTTCTTGTCATCCGAAGATGATTTGACAGGAACTAAAGTGACAGGAACCTGTTACCTATCAGTTATCACTGGCCACCAATGTGCCTTCTACCCTGCAAACGTCAGATCATGTGATGGCATCATGGAGCAGATACCTCCTACTGAAACGTGGGGGTTCAATTTCTTCCTAAGCCCACTCGCCAAGCGCCAATCAGCTGGGTATCGCTTCATAGCAGGGGCAGACAACACTGTGGTGACACGTAGGTGCAATGGCTCAGAACCTGACACATTCACTCTAACTTCGGCTGGAAACTTCAGGGAGGTCCTGGTTAACATGCCTACCTACTGCCATGTGGAGTCCAACCAGCTACTACTAGTGGCACAGTACAGCTTAGGACACGAATTTGGTGGCGTTAATGACATATTTTCAGACCCATTTGTAACCCTCATAGTACCAGTTAGACAGTTTAACTACAAGTACAACTTCATCCTTGTGGAGAGTGTGACACCTCAAAATGTTCAGCAGCCGGTTGTATTTGACCCATATCTCAATTTGCTAGTCACAAACGACTGCTGCCAACATAACGAAATCCTGTACGATGGTCAGCCACTTCCGTCCAGTGTTTCATTCACCTACATTCCATGTGCAGGTGGACAATTTGAAGTGTGTGGTTGTGCTGCCCAGTTCCACCCAAGTGTCAGCACAGGCGCCCACACACTTATGCACACGCAGGACAGCTGTGGCATTGAGGCCACTCTGTATGCATGGCAGAACCAGAACAGTTACGCCTCGCTGGCTGGTACAAGACTGGACTCAATTGCAGGTATGTAGATGTGCAGCTCAAACACTGTAGACATGGGATCTAAACATGTATCTCCAAACTTAATTTGTAAGTTAATATTCACGTGGTATCAGTGGCCAGACATAATTCTATGGCTGTATACATATGGTGCAGACATGGAACTGCGCCTTTCTTTTTTACTTATTACTAATTGTACAGGAGATTGTGTCTGATAACCGAGTTTATCATTCACTTCTGCAAGTACGCATCTTCTTGCTACATCTGACTACAGCTGTGTTTCAGGCCACAATTGTTTGCAGTGAAACCATGTGGTTCATGGTATATGTATGTGGATAATATTAACATACCATTATTGTCAATTGCAATAAATCTATAGACTCTTTAATTTGATGGTGTTTTCACTGCCACATATATGAAGTATGAGAGACTAGCCAATATAATAATCATGCACTCTGCCTGTCATATCTGTCCCAATATTTTTCTTTCTAAAACTTCAGTTCTAGTGAAGTTCTCTAGTGCCATGTACACTGCAACAGAAGGAATGGATCCCAAGGTTACAATAACAGTGCTGGCAAATGGAGCTATTAATGAATCTAGCTTCAGTGTTCGTGTTATTGCAAAGGATGGCACTGCTACAAGTGGGTACATACATGCATACATATTATACATACATATAAAGTGTCCGCATACACTATTATGTAGGTAGTATGCGTTTGTGGGCGCATCGAGTAGAAATGTAAAAAGTGTTGTGCTGAAATAGCACACAGAAGCAACCAGGTGTGTGCTGTAACTGCACGCCAGGTGTGGTGCACACATGCTGAAGTGACACTTGCGCTGTTATGGCACAATTGCATGTGTTATAATGAAGCACTAAAGTGCAGAACCCTCAGTGCGTGTTATGCAACAAACTATGCTGGCTAAATTTACATTGTTGCAGATTCTTGTATCCACTATATAATAAGAGTCTAGTGTAGAAGCTCAACATATGCATGCAATGACTGTAAGTATGTGACTGTATAGGTCTTTGTTGTAGCTTTGCAACAAAGGCATTGTATAACCAATGGCTTTACCACACTTGAAGCACTTTCATTACTTGCTTTGATCCATGCAGTAGCACGCTGTGTGTGCAATATGTATAAGAAAGATGTCCTGTAGCTTTGCTGCGAATGTGAATTCACAGGACAGTTTTCTTGTCCTCTTCCCAATGTTATTTACATAGTGACACAGGAAGTGACGTCATTTGGATATTTTATACACTAGACAGGCGTAGTCACAATACCGCAATAAGAATGATTCCAATGCGATTACGTAGTGTAGAGTATCAGTGGTGGAGCTTGACGATTATACGTTTGTATATACCCACACCGCCCCGCGCTACCACCAGACGCCACAGCGAGGGCTCGCACCACCAGAGAGGAATGCTGGACTCAGCACCTCTCGATTTTATCCCGCCATTGAGCACGATTTAGTCGTTCTCAGAAAGAGTAAGCCGCATATTGGCTTTGTTCGAGAGATATTTTCACGCCATATCTCTCGAACGCAGTCATTTCAAGACAATCTCTTTTTATAACTTCCTACTTTGTCGTTCTGGATCCACTAGTATTGCTCATAAGTCGCATCATAGCCTGCAGTGCCAGATTAGACTCGGACACACACACACACAACACACACAGACAGACCAATTACCGTAACGCCTCACTGTTCTACGCGCCGCCGAGGGTTAACAACACAATGTGTGAGAGGCGGGCCTACCAATTATATCATGTCAATGAATTTATATAATATTATCACCCACCGCACTGTGTGGGTTGGCTACATGCCTGTATGGAGAATGCTGCAGGTGTGTTAGGTGTGTCACTAGTTTGCCAGGTGGCAAGCTAGAGACTATTGTGACAGCGAATTGTTCCTTCCCTGTCTTCATCAATTAAAATGATGTTGTCCCTGTGTGCCTGCCTTTCTGTGCTCCCTTGTCTATCTACCTCTGCATGTTAGTATACCATATTACTTCATTGTGGCGATTGTACATGTGTGTGTGTGTGTGTGTGTGTGTGTGTGTGTGTGTGTGTGTGTGTGTGTGTATGTGTGTGTCAGTGCCCTATTGTGCCTCTGTCTGCTACCATTCTCATAGTGCATCATGTGATTTCCATTGACTAGTTGGATAAAATCACTTCACAATACCACACACCTTCATGCACCCATGCATGTGCACAGTATGTAACTATAGTATACCTACATGATAGCCATTTGTGGGGCTGAACACACGATGATGGTAAGGGCCGAGCTGATAAGAAACACACAAGGATCACTGGGTGGGTGGCAGCCGCTATATACAACGATAACACACTTTATACTTAGGTGCTAATTAGGTTTATGACATGCTATATACGTACCCGGAAGCGGGTCAATAATTTCACTTTCGAGACCTGCGCTTGATTTCAGATGATTTCAAAGCAGGATCTATGGTTTAACGAAGGTCAGTGCAGATTGTACAATTGTACATACCATAGTATAAGTCGGTTATAGCCCCAATCCTCGTCTATTCACCTTTAGAAACCTCGGGATGTTGCATATATAAATCACCTTGGGCTTCGCCCTCGATGATTATGCAACATCCCAAGGTTTCTAAAAGTGCATAGACTTGGGTTGGGGCTATAAACTAGACTTAACCCATTTCTTCCGAAGTTTATAATTCCCGCCAAGCCCCTAAATGCCGGAGATGAAATCGCGGTGCCCAGAAGATATCCAAAGTGGGCTAGTAATGCACCTTCTAGTCCTTCTTTCGGCTGAAACAGTAGCAGTAAGGATTGTATTGCGTACAGCTGTGTACAAGAAGAATGGTAAGTCATTCTTGTTCTTCACCTCTACCCTTGCGCAAGAATGGAGATGGCCCATTCAGTCGAGAAGACATGTATGAAGTTGACGCTTGAGTGTGAGGTGCAATGCTAAAAGTAAGGACTTCTCAGTCTATCTCTGTCACCCAGCAAGAAGGTTCGTCGCTCTTTGTGATTGTAATTTGCTCTCACTGACTGATATAGTCGCTGATATTGGCTGCCAAATGACGTCTTCGTACTGGGTACAAAGTTTGGCGTTCGACTGCGATTCGCGCGAATAACTAGTAGATGAAATAACATTCCTAGTTTGTAATAGAAAAAAGTGACATCACACAGCAATGCATCATATGACCAGATCCCCTCTATTAAAAAAATGTTTGCAACGTGATCATCAGTGCGTGCATGCGTGCGTGCATGCGTGTGCGCGTGCGTGTGCGCGTGCATGTGTGTGTGTGTTTCATGCCTCCAGGGGTTTATGGTTCACAAGTATGCTAGACTTGAACCCAAGCAGAAACCAAAACATCAGCATGTCAACATTCAGAATGCCAGACGTGTTGGCAGCAGATCTGTCACACTTCCAGGCTATTCATTCAGCTTTTGCTAGTGCTGGAAACACACACACAAGCACACACACACTCGCACACACACACACACACACACACACACACACACACACACACACACACACACACACACACACACACACACACACACACACACACACACACACACACACACACACACACACACACATACACACAATTACCCCTTAGATAGAATTGCAGACAGCCATATTCAATGTGGCTGTTTTGCCCTATTTGGGGACTCATCAGTGCAGTGTACTTACATATTATGTGTATAGGCTATGGTGAGTTCCCTGCTGGAACGGAACTTGCCTGGTGTCTCACTGAAGCAGTTCCTGAAATGTGTCCTTGTGGCTTGCTCCAAGGCATCCTCTCAAGAGCATGGAGAATGTTGGTCACACAATCAGCAACTAGATGTGCATCATGCAACAAAACATGAAACACCAACATGTACAGAGAACTACCACAAATAGTGAATGTACAAGCAGGCCAGTTTTTGCTCACAGCTGTTCTTACAGTCTCACGCATACAGCAGGCGAGGATACGAAATGATTTGTGAATTTTTGTAAGACATATATTATCTTCTTTTTATATCATAGTATTCTCCAGTCATATTATGTATTGTGTGCATTCATTTATGTTTTTATTTATTTTTATGATTGTATTTTATTATGAATCCAAATAGAATTGAAAGTGAAATGGGACTTGGAGATGAAAGTATGACACACATAACCATAACTGTGCTACTTTACTACACCAAACATGCTGCAATACACACCAAGAAATAGCACAGCAAAAAGGTGCTACGTATTTTGAGACGTTCAAATAGCACTTATATATGTATGCTACTTCAGCACAGCACTTTTACAGTTGTCATTAAGTGTTATGAAGCTGGTGTAACCTGTGCGAGCTTTGCCAACCACACAGCTTGAAAGTGGTGACTGGGGAAAAGCTGGAGTTTGGGATCCAGGTAATGGTTCTTTTTCTCCAATCGCCACTTTCAGGCTGTGTAATTAGCAAAGCTTGTACTTTCTACAGTTTACGCACACCACAATAACTCAGATTTGCTGTTAAATGGCCATTTTGTTCCATTGAAAAATTACATTGTAGCAAGCCAGACGGTTTGAGGGGTGAACGGTGCAGTTTGACAGTGGTTTGCACTAGGACTAAGCTGTCATCATACCAATTTTTGTGGCTTTGTACTATATCTGCATGTGCAGCATTCACTAAAATTTTGAACAATTTTTCCCTCCAATGGCGTCAACACAGCCAAGCCCCTCAGTGAAGGAATCTCAATGGTTACTGAGATTCCTCCATTATAAGGAAGATCTGTTACGCATGAATGAAAATGACTCAGATATGTACGAAGGGGAATTGAGTTTTCCTGTTCCTCAGCGTGAAAGAGGAGAAAGATAGAACGTTCAAAGTGATAGTGAGGGCGACCTACGCATGGGAATGTTTGATGAAGTGATCGTATGTGTATCATGCAAGTGTAATGTTACAAGTACGTAACAGATGCAAACTCTCTTTAGATGGACCATGTACTATTATGCTATAGTAACTTATTGCGCATGGTGTTGCTGTTTTAGGACCTATGATGTCACTTTAGTCCTTTATTATGTATGCATCTGATTATCTATGATATCGATCATTCTGTGTATGTCTTGTGGCTGAATGAGCACATGTTGTGTACTGGGAGTGTTCATGTAATCACCCGAATCCTCAGTCGGTACAGACCATTGTGCTATTTCACAGGTGGGGATGACTATGTGATTGCAGACTCTGTGTTGGTATTCAACAAAGGCCAAACTGAACTCAGCTTTGATGTCAACATCACTGACGATGTGTGTGTTGAACCTCATGAGGTGTTCACTCTTGAGTTGGCGAGACCACGACAAGCAAGTAGTGTATGTGTTGCCAGGATTACACCCAATATTGCTCGAGTCATACTTGCTGATGATGATGGTTAGTTTGACTCTAAAAGCAATTCATTCCTCTTATACACTAATTTATTTCTTCCTTTTTGTTTTCCCTGAATCCACCCAGTTGTGACTGTCAGTTTCAGTCCACAGAATTACACGGTTTCCGAGGGTATTCCAGCTGCCCTCGGGATGGTACTAGACAAAAATGCTTCAGAAAGCATAACAGTGTTAGTGACTACCATGGACATCACAGCTGGTTCTGCTGACTATGTACAGGAGAAAGGCACACCAGTTAAATTTGCACCTGGTACAACGAGGGCCGCGCTGCCTTTGCTAACCCTTAGGGATACTGTGATCAATGAGCCCAATGAGTCCCTGAAAGCCACCCTCGACCTTGAGCCCACAACAGTTCGAGTGGAGATTGGACAAAGCCCATGCTTTGTTACCATAGAAGATGCAACAGGTAAGAGCGAGTAATGCATGTTCAAAGCAATCTGAACTGTCACATATCATTAGCAGTAAACATTACTTCAAAAGCACAAATGAGTGCAGAATATGCACTTTGTTGTATTTGTTTTATTTCATATTACGTTACATGCTTATTGCGGGACGAATATTTCATGAATGTCTCATGAGTATGGATTTTCACGAGTGTAATTTTAATTGTAGATTTTGCAAATGGTTCTTGTATGCAGTATCTCAGCACTTAAAGGGCTCGGCATCACTGAACTAATTTTCGTGACACAGAAAACTACTTTTGCAGCACTGAGAGGCTTGTGGAGTGCCACTGAAGGATAACCAAAGTACTCATTCAATCTATGTACATAGCTGTGTTTGTGGATATCATGACTATAGAGCTGTCTCAAGAAATATGTACTATTCCTTGGCAAGCGTGACTGTATTTCCAGATATGTGGCCTGGTCTCTCCGTCGGCTTGGAGCATATTGTTTCAAGACAAGACTTAAGTTTAATCGGTCCAAAAGTGTGATATACGTACAGCAGAGTCTCAGTTTGTTTGTTTTTCCGGCCTAGGTGCTTATGTTCACTAAGGATTCGTCTGTTGTAGCAAGGCAGATGCTCAAATTCACTCACTGTAAAAGAGCAGGCTGTCTCCATATTTAATGCTAATTTCAGCATTTAAAATTATAAAAGAAACAAATAGCATCAGCTATGCAATTATAAAGCATCTCTGTTGCGGGCTGTTAGGTACTGCATTTTTGCATGGATGAAAAGACAGGACCTGTAAAAATGATCAGAGAGATGAGCCATCACCCATGACACGAAGCATATTGACATGCACCAACATGATGATGAAGGACAATGATGTGTGCGTGAACTTAGCAGCAATGATGTCCTTTACACCATGGCAATATATATATAGAATGCTTTGTCGATTTCACGACCTATTCACTTCACAAGCACTTCATTCTCTTTTTGAACTATTAATGCTAAACGAGTTTCACTAAATGACAATTTACCACTCTCCAACCATCTAACAGTACATGTAGTGGTCACAGACATGCATGAAGATGCACACATGTGGACTGGGTAATGTTATGCATTTCAAATTATAGTATAATGAGAGTACGGCATTTCACGGCATCTCCTGCACTCCATGTTTGTAGTTGGTGTGAAGTTCCGTTCAGCCATGTACATGGTAGGAGAGGGAGACGGAAATGTAACAGTGACTGTAGATGCATCGCAGGAGCATGTTCATTTTGATTTTGTGATCAAAGTGATAGTCCAGGATGGAGCAGCTCAAAGTATGTAATTTGCCTAACATGATTTTGTTTGTGCTTGTGTAGATTAACTCTAAGGTTGTTTTTTTCAATTTTTTATTCCACATGTGCACCATATCATAGGAGAGACAGACCTGGATGTCACGGATGAAATCCCAGTGATGTTCCCAGCTTATGCGAAGACTGTGAATGCCTCTATTAAAATTAATGATGATCACATTGCTGAGCCTGATGAGACATTCTATTTGGTACTGGAGGTCCCTGAAAACGCCACTGGCAATGGTGTTGTTGCTATACCACCCAACACTACAGAGATCAAGATCATCGATAACGACGGTATGAAATGGTTTCTAGATATGGTGTAATGTAATGTATGGTTCATGTAGTGACCAGAGCACTGAACTGGACTATTCTGTAGTGTATGGCACATCGAGAGAATGCATTAGGAGGTTAAAGCTACAGTATTTTTCAATTCTTATCATTATTATTCAGATTTACAATAGTGATCAAATTGCTTGATTGGGTATTGATATAGGTACGTTGCTTATACGGTATACATGTACGTATGTAGCTACGTATATGGTCAAGGTATCGTGTGTCAGACCAATCGTAAATACTGGTAGGCCTTGGGATACAAAGTTATTTTGGGTACAAAATGTCCATCGTTTTGTGAATAACTCAGATGTACATAGATTACCTTTGCCTCCTGGTTTACCGCACAAGCTTACTATGGCTCTTCGGCATGCAGTAATTGAGTAACTTGCAAAAACATTCTGTTTGAGCCATGCTTGTAGATTAGTTACTTTATAGCACAGTGCCGAGCGGTGCCTTTAGCCTGGTTAGGCCAAAGATTGGAGACACAGTGTTGCTTATACGTACTTAGGAACAATCACATTCAAAGACATCATTTGTGTGGCACTTTCTAGTGATGATTGTACCTTTAGTATTTCTTTGTTTCACTCCTGCTGCAGTCATTGAACTGACCTTCAACCCAACTCAGTACAGTGTCAGTGAGGGTGACGGAGATGTCGTGCTGACTCTGCTAGCCAGTCACCCTGCCTCATTTGACTACACTGTTCAAGTGGACACAGTCAATGGCACAGCCGTAGGTCAGTTGTTCTGACGAAACCCTCATATGTACTGTATGTATGTATGTATACAGATAAGCTGGGTATCCATTGTCTGCAGCTTACATTAACATACACATGCACATCCTACGCTTGTGCTGTTAGCATCACACTCACAGCCAGCAGTAATTTGTATACTGGCTAATCCTGTGAGGTTCATGGTATTGTACAGTATGTACAATGTCAATTATCTAGGACACACTGAGGCATTCCTTTTAATCTAAAATTATAATATATTATTGTATTTGTAGTACGTGGAACTCTTGATAGCTGTATGCCGGACCTTCAAGCGGAGCTGCGTATGTGCTCGTAGTACAAGGAAGACACTTCGTCACCAGGATCACAGATCAATCAAACTGAAACTACAGAGCACTTAATTATGTAGCACATGTGGCAGGGTTCAGCGGCCTATGGCTATGACGTTATTCATTAGCTGATAATAGTCAGAGCGAGGTACTGTGGGGTGCTTAAGTACAGGAGACTCATTACACTGCTCCTTCTTACGAAGAATGTGTCCCATATTCAGTGCTTGACAATGTCCAGCAATCTCTCTGGTGGTCTCCGTTGGTTGAGGGTACCTGGGTCCTCTCTCCAATGGTCAATCAACTCAACCAAACTGAAACTACAGGGTACTTATATAGCACATGTGAGGTGGTAAACACTGCAACAAAAGAGTGTATACAATGTGTAAGACAGTGGTGGCAATGGAGGCCAGGTGCAGCCCGGTTAAGTTGCCTACAGCTGATAATAGTCTGAGCGAGGTACTGTACAGAAGGTGTTAATAGGGTGCTTAGGTACAGGAGACTCATTACATATGCAACATAGCCTTATATAGGGTACAGCACATTGCGTATGAACTACTTTGATGTGTTCATTGTGAGCTGCAACCCACTCTACGTACTACCAATTTTATGATAGCTATGCATTTTTGTCCTCCAGGTGGGTTGGATTTCCAGTCCGGCGGCTACCAAGTGACCTTCCTGGCCGGACAGACAACAGCCTCTGTGTCCATCCCTGTCACTGATGACACACTTCCTGAACTCACTGAGATCTTCTCTGCAGTTCTAACCATCCTAGCAACAGCCGCCTCCCAAGACATCACCAGGGGAGCAGCTGACACAGCCACTATCGACATCACTAGCGTTGACCCTGTGGAGGTGGTCTTCAACCCAACACAGTACAATGTCAATGAGGGTGACAGAGTGGTGACGCTGACTCTGAATGCTGACAAGCCTGCATCCTTTGAGTACACAGTGAATGTTGTGACTCAGAGTGGCACAGCTAATGGTAATTTGGAATAATTTGTTGTGACATTAACTGTTTCATGTTCATTATACAGATAGGCATTAGCCTTACCCATCCCTGATGTTAAAGCAATAGTCCTGATTTGGGAACACAGGGTGTTTGGCTCTGCAGTTGGCTTTCTAAGGTGTTTGTGTATATACATGCTTGACACCTCACCTTCCACTAGAAGGGCATCATAATTCTACTCAAGCAGTACGTATTCTGAGTCAAAGCGACTCATGACTGTGTTTGCACTTGTTTGCTCTTTGTTCTATCTGTCTTGGTTGGGAACCCTTCAGCAAGGCACCCTTGAACGTGCATACACAAACTTGATGCACTTATACCTGCACTTATACACTGTTAGAAACTTGGAGTGAATTGATGACTACAGGGAGCACACCAGATTCCAGTGTGACTGTCACACCATGCTACATGGTGTGACTGTCACTCCTTTAATGGTGTCACTGTCACTCCTTCAAGGGTGTGACTGTCACTCCTTTAATATGGTGTGACTACCGAAACAGCTGTGACATACACACTGAGTTGCAGCTCAACTTCTGTTTCTGATTCATGCAACGTTCTATATTCAGATAGGTTGTTGTAATGTAAATAAGGAGAATGTATATATACAGTATAATAAACAGAAAGAGAAAGGAGTTCAAAGTGCATGCAGTAATCGGAAACACTAAAGCTTTAGTTTAGCATTAAACCTAGGCTTCTTTGGTACTTTGCTCTTTAGAAACAGAAACTCAAAAACAGCTCCTACAGGAAAATTAGTATGAAAAATGTAAAAGGTTGCCGGTACAGCCTCTGTCTTCTTGCTTATTGTAGCAAGTATTTTGTTTTCTAAGACAAGGTACACTTCTTGGAGGTGTTCCACAGTTCCTGTCGCCAGGAGACAGCCCTGATTTGTTGGCACATATACGTATATGTATATGTACTTGCACTATATACCACTGTCAGGTTCAGCTACATGCAGCTTGTAAATAAAGCAGCAGTCTGTACAAAATTGAGATCAAGTGATTATTTTGCCTTAATAAATATAATCGTCATGCATGCCGTTGTGTCTCTCTGTCATCCATGTGTCGTTTTTGCTGCACAATAATTATTAGGTGGCAATGATTATGCAGGTGAAGGTTTCTTGGTGGCCTTTCCAATTGGAGACACGGTGATTAGCTTTAATATAGCCATTGTTGATGATGATGTTGTGGAGGCAAGTGAACACTTTTCTCTTCACCTGGAAATTCCTGATGAAGCTGCATCCAGTGGCATCACTAAAGGGACACAGTATGCTGCTGCTAACATCACCATTGTGAATGACGATGGTTAGTGGAGGGACTACATGCTTGCATCACTCTGTTAGGAGTTGCATACATGCATTTTGCTGGTAACAGTTTATATGTCACCTCAAAACAGACTGCTGTTCTAAACATTTCTGAGCTAACTTGAGGGCCTCGTTTGTTGCCACTTAAGTTTTCATACTGTTAGAGCAGTGCTCGTCCATTTTTCATATGCTACACAGTGCTGTGTACAATGCATTCTCAATCAATTTGCCCTACTGCATGGTGACATTCATTGGGACAAGCCTGAGCGTGTCCCACACTATAGCAAATAACTGACTCCGTGTGTGTGTACACTGCCACGTATGCCTCAAATAATCATAACATAATACTATACTTTCATACAATGTTGTAATTATTTCTCATTATGCAATTGCAGGTTCTTGGTCTCCATGGTTGAAGGGCAGCTGTTCCACTTTATGTGGGGGAGTAGGTGTCCGTACTGATGTGCGTCTGTGCACCAGTCCTACCCCAAGTGATGTAAGGGTGCGCTGCAGAGGAGAGCAGTGGAGAAATACCACTTGCTTCACTTGCCCATGTACGTAAGTATATAATTTTGTGTAATGTATTGGCAACTTATAAAACAGCTATATTTTTGTACCAAGTTATATTCCACTTGTGTTTGTGGGTATAATAATGCGTGAGTGTACATGATGATGATAGGGCTGGGTTAAGTAGCTTACACCTCGTGTGGTCTGTGGGTCAATAGCAGTAAGTGTTTGCAGGTGTTACTGCCAGGGGCTGGCGCACGAGACTAGGTGTTACCTGGAACATGTCTCATCATTGACGCAGTCTTCACATATACAGCATTGACCACTGTACCAAACGTATGTACCAAGAGTACAAATTACCAAGAGTAGGGCTAGGTCACCATAAGTCGCCATCTTAAAACCGGCTGCATGCGTGGTGTGCAAGTACGTACGTACCAGGTGCATTGAGCATTTTTACTAACTAGGCACTAAAGTGCTAAACCTTTGGCGCAAGAAGCTATAGCTAGGTATATTATAGAAAGATTCAGTATCCCAATTGTATGTATTTAGAAGTTATATAGTACATATCATACCTTCCTTCCGACGAACGATTGCACGTAATCGGAGTCAACGTCCAGTGATACACATGTGCGCTATATAGCTTCGCACCAAACAATGGCCAAACACAATGGCAAAGCCCGTACAAAAACACCATGTGGTCAAGAGCAACGTCACATGAATAGATATACGCTCGGGTGCCTGCAAGAGCAAGCAAAATGGCCGACCAGTGCGCCAATATGGCTACAATTCTGTATCTTCATGAAGAAGCTGTTTTATGAAAAAAGGCTCGTTTTAAATCAAGCAATTACAGTGCTGAGGCGATCTGTGGGTCTTCTTGGCCGATTCGCTGCTGTTTGGAAAAAGCAAACTGGACACACACACACACACACAACTACTCTAACCCTGTGGCGCATGCGCGCCAAGGGTTAATAAGAAAGAAGCAGTGTAGATCCTGAAGCAGATCAAAATCAAGATGTATAAATTCAGTGTATAATACATAATTCAGTAGTGTTGTATGTTATATTATGTTTTGATGTACACTGTGAAGGTGGTGGTGGATGGTCCTCCTGGTCAGAAGGTGTCTGCTCAGAGAACAGACAAGGACAGAGAGTCAGGGAGGATAGTCGGATCTGTACCACCCCAGACCACCCTGAGTGTTGCCTTGGGTTACCTACGAGGACTTCACCTTGCCCAGGTGTGCCCTTTAGTCGTACCAGTATGCTTGGATATACGTATAGCATTTTTACTTCAATATTGTCCTGAGTGGCTAGGTATACTTGCTGTCATCATCTTTTGTGAAATCTTTTGTGAAAATGCTGTCATCATCTTTTGAACACATTACAAGTAAAAAAATGCTGTCATCATCTTTTATGAAATTCACTAGCCAATGAGGGAGTTTACAAAACCAAACGTTTCAGCAGTACAACTACCGAAACGTTTGGTTTTGTAAACTCCCTCATTAGCTAGTGAATTTCACAAAAGATCATGACAGCATTTTTTTACTTGTTATGTGTTCAAACATTGTAGTGTTTTTAATTTGCATGCCTCCAACGTTATAGTTTATATGCCCTTGAGCTACTGCAGCAGGACAAGTATTACACTCATGGATGGTACCTGGAGTGTTATAATCATGGTAGTATCACATATATATCCCAAACCCACCAGTGTTGTGCCACCCCAGCTGCACTGGCTGGGTGACCCGTGATTATACCACATTACCCAGAGTGCGATATCCGTCAATCACAAGGTACTCATTGATCGCGAGTGTCAGTTTGTAGCCTTCTTAAAACTGTCTTTGTTGACACCACCAGTCTTGTAGCAGTGGTGTATACATAGGCAGTGCACAGCCATCCAAACACATATAATGTTACTATAACATTACTGGCAAATCCAACTAAGAGTGAAACAGCTTTATGTGGCTCTACCATCTATTGTTAGTGATGACTCGGGAGGTGATCAGGTTTAGCAATGTTACAGCAGGTTGTTTTTGGTAATAGTAGTAATGCTGACTGTAATTCCAGCCGAGCTGACTACACTCATTGTTTGCAGCGAGTGCAGTTCATGGCGGATGGTCTGCCTGGAATGTTGGATACTGCTCCAAAACCTGTGGCGGATCTGGCGTGAGAACAGATTGGAGGGCCTGTAACAGTCCTCCACCACTGCAAGGAGGAGATCACTGTCACGGACCAGCATCTAGAACAATGCCATGCTACACGTGTCCATGTGAGTAGTATGCATGACAAGTGAGATTATAGTGTACATGTACATTGTTGGCTTTCCTCAGGTGGAGGCGGCTGGTCCAATTGGGTTGAAGGCACCTGCTCTAAGACATGTGGACGTGGTACTAGACTGGATCGGCGGAGCTGCACTACACCAGACCACCAGGAGTGCTGCCCTGGTTGTGGGCTGAGACAGAGTAACTGCTCCATAGCAGAATGTCCAGGTACTAATGTCTATATAGGCTTGAGCTGCCCTACACTCATCATTTTACTAATGTATTTGTTTCAATTGCACTATGCAGTCCATGGAGGCTGGTCCAGCTGGTTAGAGGTCACTTCCTGCTCAGTGTCCTGTGGTGGTGGCACAAAGTTCCTGGTACGGGAATGCAATGAGCCAGTGCCTGCACATGGAGGAAATGATTGTGATGGGGTACCTTACAGAGTAGAGAGCTGCAATACCTGCCCCTGTGAGCCAGGAGATTGCGATATAATCACTGTCATATATAATCAGTTTATTAGTATATCAATGACTGAAATGCTTGCAGTTTGCATAATCCTGATTAATATATATACAATTTTATATTATATTATTATAATAATATGACTAACATATATTTAGACAATACCTATTATGTATAGTACAATGTTTAATTTGTTTGCAGGTAATGCCGGTTGGTCCTCGTGGGTACCTGGTGCCTGCGGTGCTCCATGTGGACAGAATGGGACTGCCATAGCCACCAGAAAGTGCAGGGGTCCATCAGAGTGCTGTCCTGGGGAGGGAAAACGCACTGAAGTGTGCACTAGTGCGCCTTGCCAGGGCCGGTGATGATGAGACAGAAGCCGCAAGAGAACCCTGAGAGACAGAAGATTGATTGTCTCCTATACAAAACATTATAGTTACATGCACAACTTTAGATGTCTTGAAACACATGTAACCACACACACACATGCACACACATACACACAAACACAGGGTAGCAAAACAATAATAATATATAATAGGAATGCACCAACGAACCTTTATAGTGCACACATACTGGTTATTATTAAGTAATGTTGTATGTTTCGCTTATTACTAAGACAGTACCGTAATGCTTAATTAACATGTATCCCAATTGAAGTGGATTAATTGTTTGCATGTGAAAACCTTACAGTACACTCCAACAACTCATTCCACCTGAGGGTGTGGAGACTGTCACGTATAATGTAGAATGGAGAAACACATGTGTACACCATCGCTGGAACGTGAGCCAATACACTTTCTCTGTCTTATAATGGAGGTTAAACGTATGTTTAAACGTAGTTAATGGAGGGAGGTCCGGTAGTCTCGGTTATAGCCTATTATAGCGCGAAAGTATTACGCAACATTACGAGTTGACATATATACGCATGCGCAGTGAATAGGCGACCGTGCGCAGCGGCAATCCATTGAGACCTTTGCCTGTGCTTCAACTCTAACGAATCCTGCTCCAGCCATGGCTTCAGGCGGCGACGAAGTCCCTCCACGGGAAAATAGGCCCTCTACTCCCGTATTCTCAGCAGAACAACAGGAGTGGATCGAGCGGTTGATCAGTTCCCGCATACAGACCGCGGACGACGGGGCTCCGGGAACGTCATCCGGGAACACCGCGTCAGCCCCCATTCCCACCGCACCGCTCCCACCCCGGTCGGCGCCTCTCCCCGGCAATCTAAGTAAGCGTATACGGGATTATGTTGTAGCGTATCACCGTCTGGCCAGCATGGCGTAGGCCCTTAGTGACTTACGTAGCTAGGCAGATAGCACCAGGTAAGGTCGAGCATTGGAGGCATGCTGCCCACTGCTAGCCGGCACAGGTAAGTAAACAGACGGGGCGATGCAGTCCCCCACACGGCGCAGGCATGCAACACCTATACTGTGCCATGGCAAGGTTGTCACAGTCCAGGCAAGCTGCCCCCCCCCCCCCCTTCACTGCCGCACCGGGCAAGCTGCCCTCTCAGCCGCACCGGGCAAGCTGCCCTCTCGCAGCCGCGCCGGGCAAGCTGCCCTCTCGCAGCCGCGCCGGGCAAGCTGCCCTCTCGCAGCCGCGCCGGGCAAGCTGCCCTCTCGCAGCCGCGCCGGGCAAGCTGCCCTCTCGCAGCCGCGCCGGGCAAGCTGCCCTCTCGCAGCCGCGCCGGGCAAGCTGCCCTCTCGCAGCCGCGCCGGGCAAGCTGCCCCCCCCCCAGCTGCCACGCAGTTGGTCCCATCACGATGGCAACTTGGGCAGCCTCCCTGCCCCTCAGTAGCAACTTGGCAGGCTGCCACAGGCGCGGGAATAAGCAGGAGCCCAGTCCACTATCCTGCCTTGGTGACGTGGCTAGTTGCTGCCAATCGCCCCTGCAAGGTGCGGCTATAGAGCTAGTACGAAGACCTGGTTTACCCAATGGTAAAATTGCACACTGGGGCATATTGCACCCCCCGCCCCCCTGCCCTGGCGTGGTGAGCAAGCTGCCGCTATGCGTTATTACAGAGATCCAGCACACCATGTGCAAAGGAGGCCAGGATAAGGGTAACAGCAAATCCTGAGAGAGGCACGGGATATGGCACACGGCCCAGTCCTGCAAAATCTCTTCCAGGACTTAGTCCTTCTGGCACGGCATAAGCTGTCACCTCTTCGTTAACCAAGCTGGTTACACCATGCTCCCATTTTCCCCTCCAGCGGGTACCCCCATGATGGGTGTCACCCCGTCTGTGGTACCAACCCTGCCGACATTCTCGCTGCATACCCCAGGGCCCAGCCAGCTGCTGGCAGAGTCACCCCTGGCCCAACCAATACCTAGTCTGTCAGCTCCTGGGCCTTGTCCCCAGCCCAAACGGCAGCCTCCTTCACCCAATCAGATGCGCTGCCACCCAAACTCAAAAAGAAAATTCTAGAGCTGGAATTTGTGGATATGGCCGAGCTTATCCCAGACACATGGCGTTGGCAGGATGACGATGACAGCAAATGCTGCCACAAGCCCCATCGTACCCCCCGCCGTGGCCCGGTGACAGACATCCTCCTATGGGTGGAATGTTATGCCACCCTAGTGTCTGTTTTGACCACCCGCTTCCCAGACAAGGCACCAGAACTGATGGCCTACTTACGGGCCATCGTCCATGCTCAACGGACTTACTACGGTGACGGCTGGGTGACATACGATGCCTGCTACAGGCGTCAGGCAGCAGCATCCAAGACACTAAATTGGTCTCAGATCAATTTTACCCTCTACAATGAGGCATTTACAGGCAGGGCTAAGCCCCTCCAGAGGTGCATGTACTGCCTCAGCGAGCACCACCGCTCGGCAGACTGCCGAGATGCACCAGATGCCCCACCCAGGAAGCGAGTACTGTTGGGGCGGAATGAGCTGGCATTGGACGGGCCTGCAGTCCAGCTGTGCAGGCTGTACAACGACCCCAATGGAAACCGTTGCCGATACAAGGCGTGCAAATTTGCACATTTCTGCATGGATCCTGCCTGCCGCGGCCAGCATCCACAATCGGAATGCCCACGCTACCGACGGGGGTCCACCAGACCTGGCACCAGCGGCCCAACCGGCAGGTCTCCCAGCCGCCGCGCCTCCTCTGCCCCAAGATCCTAGGGGTTGTAGCTGATCGCAAGGGTAGCTGTGACTCATAGCAATATGTAGGTGGCACTGCTACGGCAGGACGTATAATCACTAGAGCAGATAGTTACTGGCTTATCCTAGCTTAGGACATGCTTGCCTGTTAGGTCAATAACTGGATCGATAGATTAGGATAGCATGATAATGCTGTGAATCTCCGCCTATCTTGGCGTGATCGCCCACCCAAGGGTGCGGCTTACTATATGTATGCAACTTTATTATATAGAATGAACGCAAGGTACAGATGCATATGATGGTGGTGGGTAACTAGGCTAGAGGGAAGAAGATGCATGCATGCTGGCTGCAGGAGTAACCGACAACCCCCCCCCCCTCTGCGAATTGCATTTATAGGCTCAGAAGGTCATTACATGTACAAAGAGGACCTGCTCAAGCTGAGCAGGGGCATCCGCCGGACGCCAGCAGGGATTGCTCCCAATCTGTCCCCTATTTCCACACCCTTGAACATCGCCCAATGGCGAGTACGCCTCCAGCACCACCCGGACCATGAGTTTTCCCAGTGGCTCCTGGATGGCCTTCGCGAGGGCTTTCGCCTTGGGATTCAGGAGGGTTCTCAGCTGAGACCTGCCATGAGCAACATGCAATCAGCCAGAGATAACCCGCGCATAATTGATGACTATCTTCAGGCAGAGACAGCCCAGGGACGCATCCTCGGCCCATACAACCCCAACAGCATGCCAGGCATTCATACAAACCGCTTTGGGGTGATCCCCAAGAAACACCAGCCTAACAAATGGCGAATGATCACTGATCTGTCTTTCCCAACAGGCAGTAGCGTAAACGACGCCATCGACCCAGCCCTATGCTCCTTGCAGTATGTTTCGGTCAACCAGGTGGCCAAGGCCAGCCTGGAATTAGGGAAAGGGGCACTCCTTGCTAAAGCAGACATTCAGTCTGCTTACCGGCTGGTTCCAGTTCATCCAGAGGACCGCATCTGGCTTGGTATGCAGTGGAAGGGGGCCCTGTATGTGGATGGCATGCTGCCATTCGGGCTCCGCTCAGCCCCAAAGCTCTTCACTGCCGTGGCAGATGCCCTGGAATGGTGCATCCACCAGAGGGGTGTGGAGTCAATCTACCACTACCTAGACGACTTTATTGTCATGGGCCCCCCTGGTTCAGATGATTGCAAACGCAGTCTGGATCTGCTGGTCAGCGAATGCCAGACCCTGGGAGTTCCATTAGCTATGGACAAAATGGAGGGCCCAAGTTCAATCCTGACCTTTTGGGGGATCGAGATTGACACCATTGCTGGGGTACTGCGCCTCCCTGCAGACAAGTTGCAACGCCTACTCAGTACAGTCGAAGCATGGCTCCATCATAAGTCATGCACTCGCAAGGAGCTGGAGTCTCTCATAGGCACGCTTCAGCATGCTTGTACGGTGATACGCCCAGGCAGATCATTCCTCCGGAGGGCTATCGCTCTGCTAGGTATGGCCAAGCAACCATTTCATCATATCCGCTTGAACAAAGAGTTCCAGGCCGATCTGCTGTGGTGGAAGACGTTTGCTACGCACTGGAATGGCACTGCCCTAATCCTGGCCCCCAACCAGCCACATCCTATCGTAGTCACTTCAGACGCTTCAGGCACATGGGGATGTGGTGCGTGGTGTGACCAGCAATGGTTCCAACTCAAGTGGGACAGCTCCTCCCGAGAGAAACAGATTGCAGTGAAGGAACTCATCCCAGTGGTGATTGCCGCAGCCATTTGGGGCCACCAGTGGTCTGGCAGACGAGTGCTGTCCAATTGCGACAACCAAGCGGTGGTGGCTGTCATAAATAGTCGCTACAGTAAGGAGAAAGACTTGATGCAACTGCTCCGATGCCTCTTCTTTTTGGAGGCAACTAGCCAATTCCACCTGGTGGCAGTCCATCTCCCCGGGGTCCTAAATGATTGCGCGGACGATCTGTCTCGGAATCGTCTGCCTTCATTCCGCATGAAGAGACCCCAAGCAGCACAACTGCCCTCACCTCTTCCCCCATCCCTTCTGCAGTGGCTACTACACCCAGACCTCAATTGGACATCCCCGAGCTGGACCCAGCAGTTCAGTTCTTTTGTCAAAAGGGCATAGCGGAGTCCACTCATCGGACCTATCAATCAGCCCTACGCCGATTTGGGGCTTTCTGCACGCACTACGACATTTTGTCTCCTTTTCCCGTTTCTGAGGCTTTGCTATGCTACTTCTCCTCAGCCATGGCAAGTGAGGGCCTCTCTCCACAAACCATAAAGACATATTTGGCAGCCATCCGTTACATGCAGATCACTCTGGGCCTCCCGGAACCTCGGGAGTTCTCCTCCCTACCACGACTACGGCTGGTCCAAGCTGGGATTAAGCGTACTCACTCGCAGAGGGTACCTCTTGCCACCAAGGTTCGACTCCCAATCACGCCCACCATCCTACACCAGATCCGAGCACAGTGGCTCAGCAGAGCACATGAGCACGATATCATCATGCTATGGGCTGCAGCATGTTTATGTTTCTTTGGTTTTTTCCGCTCGGGCGAAATCACCATTCCTTCGCTGGAGGCATTTGACCCTGGCCGTCACCTGAGCTGGGGTGACATTGCTGTGGACAATGCAGTCAACCCTTCCACCCTGCAAGTGTCTCTGAAGAGGTCCAAATGTGACCAATTTGGGAGAGGAGTGCAGGTGTTCATTGGTCGCACTGGAGACGCCATCTGTCCCATAGCTGCCATGCTGGCCTACCTGGCATGCAGAGGTTCCCACGAGGGCCCACTCTTTCAATTTGTCAACAGCCAACCACTGACGAAAGGCCGGTTTACGGATCATATCCGCAAAGTTTTAAAGGAAATAGGCCTCCCATGCCAGGACTTTGCTGGGCACAGCTTCCGGATAGGAGCAGCAACAGCGGCAGCAAGGGCTGGAGTGGAGGACTCCACGATCCGCATGCTAGGTCGGTGGAACAGCAGTGCATTCCTCGGGTATATCCGCACGCCTAAAGAAAACTTAGCACAGTTCTCACGCACTATCGCTACAGCGTAGTCTCATGCGTATATACGTTTTGCATATGTCTGATTCTCATTTCTTGTGCAATACCAGTGATTTCATTAAAGTGCAGAGGTGCTACTAGTGCCAGCCCAATCAGCCATCTGGCTGCCGCCAAGTAATTTGTTCCTGGGGGGTAAGAAGGACCCAGCCATCTTCGTTGCCTGGGTCATTCTCCCTGGGCCACCGTGAATCCCAGAAGGGGATCCCACTGTCACCCCCCAGGGAACAGGGTAAGGGTTAAAGTAAGCATAAGAGGTAAGATCACGTGACGCAATGCCCGTCGAGATATGTGCATCTGACTACTGACACTGATGACATGGTCACATGACTAACGATAGTCACGACAAGGTCATGTGAGTTAACGCTATTCATGATGTGGTCACGTGATTAACGATATTCATGATATCGCGTGATTAACGGCATTCATAACACAGGGAAGTCATGTTGTGATCATGTGAACTAGGCGAGGACACGATCATGTGACCTAAAGGTATTCATGACGTGTCCGGGATGGCAGGCCCGGACCTCCTCCAAATCATCTAGTCATCCTGCTTGAGTGCCTCACATGGGAGAGTCTCCCAGAGATTAAATTAATTTAATAACGGTGAACTTTCTTAAGTGTACTCCGCAAGTCCACCATGAAGAAGGCAATACCACAGAATAAGAACAGTACTAGTGTGATGTCCTGTTACCATTCGTCCGCTGTGACTACGACCATGAGTCCCTTCATGTGCTCGGTACAACTCTGCATATTCCGTCTAATGGGCGGCATGGTCGATCTGTTACGTCATCGAGTGACGTTATAAGTCACGCCCCCAAGAAGATTGCGATATAAATTAACGGCTTCGCTCACATTTTCACCCAGCGGTCTGGCTTTGCTAGTGTTCGCTAGCAGTGCGTAGACAGTATCGAGGTTCCTTCATTGTCTATGCCAGCACTCAGGGTTCCCTCTACATCAGATTGTGCAGACGGAATACCACGACAATGAAGGCAATATTGGCGGTGGTAGCAGTTCTGCTTGCAGTGACGAATTTAGGAGATACCCAGATAGACCAGACCCTTCGACCCCCGTTCCGTGAGCCACTTGTTGTCGTGTGTGTCTTTGTATCCTCCTTATTTTATCTTCACAATTATACTGTACTAGCAGAGAAGCCCGCCTTCGCCGTCGACGGCGTTCGGCGAAAGCGCTCTGACGCCAGTGTTTCAACGAATGTCAGCTATGTTGACGACAGAGAGTTGGGCAGCTGAAGTAAGGTCATGACCACAATGTGACACACACTCATGCATACTCATGCATCAACGTAACACATACTACAGTTGTACTTCCGTATGCCGGCAAGAATGTGTCGTGAGTCTGGTGTGTCGAGTAATAAAGCTGTGCTAGGTAATCCGGCAGAGGAGGGAAGAAGTCCAAGCTTTGCCTTTGTGAGCTTTTTGGCAACACACCTGTCACCTGTCACCTGTCGCTGATCTATCGTCTCTGAGCTGACTGGACAGGCGTCTGTTTAGACGGAATGGCTTCCTGAGTTGTGCGCTGCTTCTCCAATCGCAGGTCCCTAGCCTCTGGGCATTCCCGCGTTCTTCTAGTGCACGCGCGCTTTGCTGTAGGAATCTTTCTAGACTGTATGCTGCGTTTTCTGGCCATTGTGTCATTAGTGCACGTTGCTTCAGCGTCTAAACACAATATCCTTAGTGAAGAATTGGCAGTAGCACTTCGTTCGAGATGTGAAGGTTTCCTTTGCGACGAATTAGCGATGTGGCGCGCGGTCGACGCATTGTAGGCTTCCAGAGAAGCCAAAAGAGTTGCAGTAAACAGCCACAGCCATGTGAACGGCATGCCCACCAGAAGGAGTCTCTTATGTCATAGGACGGTCGTCATAGGTCCTACTCTCTGGTGGCTAGGGACCCACCAAAAGGAGTCTCTTATGTTATAGGTTGCAGGCCCGTACACAGGGTTTTGAAAAGGGGGGTTACATTGCGGGAAAAAATTCCCATTGAATTTTTGGCATTTTAATGTTGCATGTTCTAATTCAGTCATGACAGCGTGCAAGAATAAACAATTTTATAGAAAACATGAAGCCCATTAATATGAAACAATACCCCAGTGTAATGTGTTCATTGTACATACATAAAATCAATTACTCAAAAGTAGGCTTGCAGCCTCCATTCTACGGGGATGTTTCTGTAAAAATAATTTGCAAACCGTTTCCACATCAATGCCTGCATGATAGTGTGAATGTATGGGTCCAAGAGCTGTAAGTCTCTCTTCAGTCTGAGTGCATCGCAAATTATTGTTAGGTTCATCATCGCGATCGCAAGGGCCTGTTTTCATAGAGGAAAATTCAAACCATGGGTATAATATTATTGTAGACTAACAAAGGTGCTTTAGATATCACCTACTGACTATCAGGTCTACCGGTTGAATCGACTCTCTTAGAGAAAAAGGTTTGTATGTCCTCTAATCCGATGGCTGCTGTCGCAGCAAGGTCGCAGTCACCCAATGACGTCATAACAAAATGGAGGACAGTACGGTGGTACATGCATATGACGAAACTTCAAGACGTTTAAGCGATGCTTCGAGTTCTGATCCCTCGATTAGTTCTTGGACTGCTACAAAATGGTTAGGTTCTGATTTTTGTTTGCCACAGGTACCAGAGGGGGGGTTCGTACGAACCCAACGAACCCCCCCCCTCCGTTACGGGCCTGGGTTGTCATAGGTCTTACTCTCTGGTGGCTAGGTACCCACGTATGGAGGGGCAATCTTCAACATCCCCATGATAGTAAGGACAAGGGTGCACTCCTTCTTTGGTTGTTGACGAGACTACAGTTCAATGTGCTTGGTCACATAGGCTACAGCTGTGGCAACAGAGGGACGGACCACTACGTAGGTCCATTATTGTCTGCTGAAGAGAAGGTGAGCACTGCTGTTAGATGGCAAGCATGGTCAAAGAATCTGTGAGATACTGGCTTTGTGATGCATGTGGGAGTCAAGTTAGGAGCTGCACAAGTTGCTGATGACCAGGATAAGACTCTTTCTGTTTAGTGATCCTCCCCCTCTTGCCTTCATGCCAATCTTCGCTGCACTTCCCCCTGCTTGTGCGTCTTCACTCCCTGTTTCTCTGTGCTTTGACGCATGTTTTTAACAAAAAACTTCTTCTGCTTTCTCTTCCCACTCCTTTCTGCCATCTCTTCTATGCTCTAGTCTTCTGTACCGCTGACTACTATAGCAAGTCAGTCACTTCTCTCGAGTATTTGCTTTGAGTTAAACATGTGCTTCCTAATGTTATTTCCACCAAAACCAGTAGAGATGTAGGGATGGTGCCCCCGATCAAGTAGCTGCATAGAAAAACCAACTGGCGGAAAAAGGGTAGGAACAAGGAGGGGGATGCCATGAAATTCGAACAACCCAGGTCAACATTTGCCAGCTTCAAGACACGTTGGATACGTACTTCACCATACCTACATCTGGCAACATTTTAGCTAAGTCAGTATGATAAACCCTCACTGAGAAATGTTAAGGTTAGGATTAGACAGGTATTTGCAGCTTCTGTATACAGGTAACAATACTATCAGAGCATGAAACAGACATGAGCTTCACAGCATTCGCTGGTGACATCAACATTTCCTGCATGACACATCACACTTGCAGTTGTATTGCTCATGCATAGTTGCAGTAGCAATGGCTACTAACTCACAACTGACTGTAAGTATTCCTAATGAGCAATAAACCACTTCGAGAGTTGAGCCACTGCCTCAAGATATTACAATTGTGTTTTATGATAATATGTTATGCAGGTAAGTAATTACTGACATACACACATTGAATGATGCTTGCATGTCCACAGACTGCTTTTGCATGGCGAGTGAATGCATGCCCCTTGCATGACTTGGTGCATTATTGTAAAATTGTGCAATCCAACAGACATTGGAATAAAGTTGAGGCACGAAATGGGTACACTGGACTTCAGACTGCTATGCAGTAGCTTCAGTAGTGAAGGTCAGAGTAGCATTGTCTAAAAGTAGCCTAGGTAGACGAATCAAATGTTGCCAGATGTAGGGATGGTGAAGTACGTATCCAACGTGCCTTGAAGCTGGCAAATGTTGACCTGGGTTGTTCGAATGTCATGGCATCCCCCTCCTTGTTCCTACCCTTTTTCCGCCAGTTGGTTTTTCTATACAGCTACTTAATCGGGGACACCATCCCTACATCTCTACTGGTTTTGGTGGAAAACATTTTTACTCCCTTGTTTCTGAACTTTTTATGGTGTGCAAGCTGCACACATGCAGTCGATTAAGTTTTAATCAAAGTGCTACTATGCAGCTACCAGTGGCATCAGAGCCAACGTGCCTTGAAGCTGACGAATGGTGCCCTGGGTTGTTAGAATGTCATGGTATACCCCTCCTCTCAGTACCTTAATTAGAACTCATTATCTCCATGCTTCGTTCAGTACGATTCATCCCAAGGAACGGGCCACTATCTGACGCAAACTCAATGAAATGTGCCGGATTTCTTGTTTCTACGTATTCCAAATTGTGCCACGTAATATGGTGCCCGACAATCTGCTCCGCTGCCTGAGTGAGCAACAATCCCCGCGCGACCGTTGTTCCGATAGGCGGCCATTTGTACGAAAGACGTCATTGCAAATGGCGTCTCACCGATAAGCGGCGTACGAAGAAGCTGGAAAATCGTCATATGCAGACTGCATCGCGCTGACCTCTAAGGTACAAAGGTAAACAGCGAGTAGAACGCCGCGTAGTTCTGGGATTAAATCATTTCTATAATCTCCAGCGTTCGTGCGCTAGAGCGACGGGAGAAGAAGAAGAGAAGACGAAATGCGGGAAATGTCATGGACGTTTTCTACGCGCTGGCGCGTTTTCGCGTGAAAGAAGGGGTATCATTGTCTTCTGTATAGTGCACACTTTCGCCTCGACAGTTGTATTCGCCCAGTTTCCACTCTGTAGAACGCTAGCGGCGGTTTTCCATTGTATTACGGTATGCAAACAACCACCATCATCCCTACATAGACGTCACTACCGTGACGTCTGATAAAGTTCTGGGCATCAAGGGAATTGTGCTTTTTTTACTCATTTCGTACTACCCTTTATGACTGTTTCTCCTGCAACCCATTTTTGGGTGCAAATCGTCTCTCTCAGACTGAATTTCACACTTCGCTGTTTCTGTGTATTTGCAGCAACTACCAAATTCTTACCTGTGGTATCTTTAAGTACACTCCCTTTCATCCAAATATTGTGCATGTAACTTTATATGGCACTGAATAGACTCAATGCACAGATTGGGTCCAAGAAGATTTGGTCTTGCAATGATGTTGTGGAGGTGTCCAAGTTCACTCTTTTTAGTGAGAAAGAAATGCTGTTGGGACCTCTATAACTGACAATCGTAGATACTTTCTTAATAATGAAGAAACGAGGCATACACTGCATGGAAGTGTTTCTTGTTTTCAACAGGTTGGCATTGAGACTGTTACTATCCTTAGACATATTACAGGAATCCTCACTATAAAGGTCTTCACCATTGCATTTACTTGGTGAAGTCAGCAAGATTGAGTATATATATATTACTCAGATTTTTGTTCATGTAGGCTTCATCAGTTGATATGCTGTTTTTGTGTTGACAACGACCCAAAGCATCCATCTCTCGTGTATGGCCAAGTCTCATTTATTTTCTGTCTTTTATTCCTTTGCAGTGGTTGTCCTTACACTGAATCCTGCGAATGAGGTACAAGTAGAAGAGGATGCAGGAACAGTCGACTTAACAATTACTGCCTCCAAGCCTGCAGTGTCTCCCTACAATGTGACGATAAGCACAACGCCTGGCACTGCTGAGGGTTAGTGCAACCATCAGACCATGTACGTATGTGTGTACTTCCACTAATCTGCATGTACACAGAGTCTTTTCATTTGTAATCACATACGTTTGTGAAATAAGATCTAGCCCCGCCCCCTATGCATGTTGGAGATTCTTTTCATGTGTGGGGTGTGAAATATGTATGTGCCTGTCTACACTGAGTGTTTCATGTAAGCATACAGCCCATAAAGTGAATACTGCAGCATTGCTCCTTTACTTGCACTATGACATGCTGGTAGATATGAATAGTGCTGGGACAAATGTTTGAATATTTTATATTCGAATGTTAGCCTGTTTGAATGTCCGTTTGTAGCATTCGTACCAGCCCTAAGAATATACATATAATATGTAGTAGTATGAATTATAATGTGCATCCTTGGGCACCACATTTTCTTTCTTCCATCCTTGTGTGTAGCAAATATTGGCTACAAATCAGGACCATATTATGCAAGATTTGAGATTGGTGATACAACTGCCACTGTATCAGTGCTTATATTGGATGATATAAAGATTGAAGAAGATGAGAAGTTCTTCATATGCTCTTTGACTATTTCGGAGGAGTTGGTGTCAAAAGATTTTGTGGTTGATCCATCTGCAGCAAATATAACTATCACAATCAGAGATAATGATGGTATGCAAGTCACCATGGTGTATGCTAAGTATTAAGTACAAGTGCGAGTACATTGGACTTGTGGTGTAGATAACAATGTACAGCGACATATATTATATGTATCCAATCTCTGTTCATGTGTACCTCTCAAAGTAGACAACTGGTGTGATAGTGTTAGTGTGTGGACCAATTACTGCAGAATGATTACAGGCATACCCCTAACCAAACTTCAGTTGTCACTCCCAGCTGTGTAAATGTTCACAATGAAAAGGTAATCATAAGTAGGTTTGCTGAAATCAGTTTACAGGATTCTTCTAATCACCGATATGCTCTTGTACCCCACATCACGCATGATCTGGGTGTTGCTTCTGTGCTCATCTTAGTGCCACCATGTAGGCAGCAGAAACACAGCATTTCCAATTGCATGTAACATCAGATTGAATTGAAACAAGAACATTAAGCAAGAAGTAAGGTTTAGCCCTTAAAGACCCATATCTTGTCCTATTATCTTACCACAAAAAGAAATTAGAGGCAATTTGGCAGCAAGGTAAGAATATTCAAGCTGGTATATAGTGTAGACAGTCACTGCTGCATGCAGTGGTGCATTTGCGGTAGCGTTCAAGTTGAATTCAGCAGAGGTTCAAGTTCACTCGAATTATTGTTCATGTAGGCTTCATCAGTTGATATGCTGTTTAGTGGTTAACAATGACCCACCCACATGGCTGGCATGCCTCATAAAGATTGAGTGAATGCTGCTATGTTAATTCTGCTAAACAGCTACTGTGACCAATGTTTAAACTGCACCTTCCAAGGATCAATGCAAGCAGTGACAGACAGATGTAGATTGGTGGATTTTTTTGGTTGGTTGGTAAGCTTATTTATGCAGGGGAAATGTTTTTAACCAGTAGCTACTATTCTAGGCACCCTGAAACAGTACAGCACAGGACAAAAAAAAACAAAGAACAAGCAGCAGGAGAAAATTCAAAATGTATACGTAGCATGTACAATTAAACATGAAGGTGTCATTACGTAAATCAAGGAGGATAATAGTCAATTGTAGAGTATTAGGCTATTTCTTATTATCACACTCTGCAATCATGCCGCACTGGGTCACATTTGTACAGCAGCAGCAGTAGCAGCTACGTAGGAGTAGTTTGCATGCAAGCAAGCTATCTTCATGTGGAGCCTAATGGTGATGCAAAACATCATGTGGTATGTAGGAGTACTGAAATGAAGACCTGTACAGTGTGATGATTGTTAACTCCTTCTGTCCCTTGCAGTGGAGGTTGAATTTCAGTTGGAAACCCACTTGGCTGTGGAAAGCGATGAAGATCCCGAAAACATCATAGTGCTCGCTCGTGGTGATCTCAGGACTTCGTTCACTATTAATGTGAAAGTAGCTGGTGGAATGGCTGGTATGTGGAGTATATTGCACATCATATTGCCACCTATATAGTATATTTGAATCGTGCAAGCTGTGTTGCAAATGTACTGTGCATTGTAATATTAATTTTGAAGGCACATTTCTGTAGTATGCAAGACTCCTAATCTTGTCTGCCAAGTGCTTACAATACGTACATGTACATGCCTGAGCCTTATCAATGTATATTCTGTACTATATCAGTGTTGCCTTCTCTTGTACATTCTGTACAGATGTTACTGACTTTACCACAACAGACAGTGTCACATTTAAGGCTGGGGAAACAGAAACATTTTTCCCATTCCTTGCCAGCTGCGACACTGAAGACGAAGGAAATAAAGTTGTTAGACTAGTACTTGAAGTGCCGGAACAAGATCAACATCGTATTTCAATTATTGGCAATGACCACATTGAAGTGGTCATCGTTGGTAAGAGACATACCACTATAATCACTGTACCACTTTCTTCTGTTATTGTGAATGTCAATGCAGATAGAAAGCACTTGCAAGTCACATTCATATCATGCCAAAGAAGGTAGACAACTCTCACACATACGACTCTATAATTTTCACACAACTCTGTATAATTCTCACACATGTACAACTCTGTATAATTCTCACACATGTACAACTCTGTATGACTCTCACACAGACTTTACGTCTGCTTTGCTTTCTGCACTTGCTGTACTGCAGATGACTGCTCTCCAAATCCAGGCCAGCTGAGAGAAGTCAATGACACTGTGTTTTCCAATCCCGTCTACACCGTTCCCATATTAAATTTCACTGAAGGTAGCAGGTATAATTGTGGTACTTCAGGATACCCACTGTGCTATGAGGTTCAAGGGGAGCCTAACAGATTCTTCAATCTCATCTCTGATAACTGTGTTTCTGTGAATGCCCACTACGTAGCAGCCGAAGACCCTACGCAAACTGTGATTAAGGCGATTGGTGTTGTAGGAACAGACAGGGCAAATAGATGTCATTATGTAAATGTATCTGTCACTGAGAATGGTGCTTGTGAAGCAATGGTGGATGGGGAGGAACTAGTCAACGATTCAAATGGATTCCATGGTTTAACAGTGAAGCACAGAAACAAACTTGTGAGGATTGACGCCCCCAACTGTGGACTTGGATCGGAGCATCTTGTGATGTGGGTACACTGCCAGAGGGTATTGGTAAATGCCATGCCGCAAAACTTGATCAAGTTTATCATTAACCGTGGTCTGTGCCAACGTCCCTCAGCCCATGGACTCATTGGTAAGTTGGACACAATTGAAGTATAACTATGTGTATAAGATTATTTTATAAATACTTGACTTCCGTTTGCACTGAATTGACTCATGTATGTACACTATGTGCTACTATAGTATACATAAAGTGCATAAAGTCATTGAATGCTTCATCCTCTCCATTCCCATTTTTGCACAGATTTCTCTTCTTCATTTTGTGGCTCAGTCTTGCACATTCTTTCACTTTCCTCTATTTTTAGTATTATTACAGTTTTGCAGCCTTCATATCACTGTTTGTGTCATCGTTTGTGCTTTGTTCCTGTATGTGTGAGTGGTCATCAACTGCACTCTTTGATCCAGCATTAAATTTTGTAGAGGTCCAACTTCAAAATCACTTCATTCGCTCTGTTCCATTAGTAAGACCACTTTACTGGTCAGTATTATGGAACCCCCGATTATGACCAGTACACTGTACCAGCACCAGTACACTAGTCACTTTTCGCAAGGTTTGAAACCGCCTTTTCTGAAGCTGGGCAGAGTGACGCTGCCTTTTTACCATAATTTACACGGTACCAATGTCATTTAAGAACTACCTGTCCGAGTGGAGCCTTTGAAGGTGCGTAGGTACAGAACAGTGATACTGAAGCTTGCACGAAGCCTACACCACAGATTCCACTGTACAATGTTGCTGCTGATAGGCTAAAGTGTCAAAAACTGCAAAGCTTCTAAGCATTTGCCTTGTGTGAAAGACATCTTATTTTGGCACTTTGCGGTCGCTCAGACAATTTGAAAAGTTGACGTTAAAAAGAGCTAAAGTACTTATGCAAGAATCCTCATGGTCTATATACATGCCTATATTATACTTCTTCTTTCGCGGACAGTAAAACAAGGCATTCACTTGATGCTTAGATGATCATGAGTTGTTATATCACAGACCGCAGACTGCTTCTCTCAGTCCCATCTGTTGGCATTGTGCATGTCAGTTCAATGAAACTTCCTTTAACTGCTTCCACTAAAATGACCAGTAAAATATGAACATATCTATTAGTGTTGCATGCCACCGCACAGTAGTTGTGATGTTTTTGTATTTACAATGTATTGTTATGATGTCCCTTATTTATTAGGCCAGTTCTGGGGTGTTCCCTTCAAACTGGTACCAACAAGTGGACATAACTACAACATCACCATGTACCCTCCTGGAGCAGGCAGAAATCGTACCATGTTTGCCTTTCCACATGGAAGCACTTGGACGCAAAATGGGGTGCCTGCTATTCCAAGTAGCAGTTGCTTATTTGTGGGTTCCAGTCAGGCTGGCGCACTTCCTTCAGTTTCTGATGCGGTGATTGAGGGAACCTGGGAGGATTACAGAACAGATAGCCTGTTCAACACCACTTGGAAGTACACCCGCTACAGGGAACAGATTTGTGGTATGTATGAATCCTTACTACATACAGCATGATAGTAGAAATGCAATACACTAATAGGAGACGAAATATCATGATACGCACATCTTTGTATTATGGCATTTCTATGATGGCGCGGCTTCCACAACAATGTGCGAACCGTGCACGGAAGTCCGTATACTTTCTCCGTAAAACCAAAATGGCGGACGGTCGTTTTCTGGTTTTTCGCCGCGCGCTCCTCAGATGAAGCGTATTTGCGCACGTTGCCCCCTCGAGGACACTCTACGGTAGGGGTTCCAAAGCGCTGTGAAGGTTTTGTGGCAATTTGGCTGCGCGCACGCGAGGATATCGCGCACAACCGTTTTCAACTCCTCTTTATATATATAGATACTAGCAGTGAAAGCCCGCTTCGGCGGGCTTCACTGCTATGGCGCTCCTTCGACAGCGGCCCTTCAACGGCGCTCCGGTGACTGTGATTCAATGACAGAGCCTTGATGGTACCACTGTTGTTAGCTAAATTCTCAGTTCTTCTTGTATTTGGTAGCTAGCTATATAGCTCTTGGCCATATACAAATAACACCATCCCGGGAATATGTAGCCGAAGCAAGCTGTCTGGCAGTTTGGCCTGAGCAAACCACAGAACATGCCATGTTTCTGTAGCTTATTTGTGCACAATGGTCTGTCTATGTGCCTTTACGTGCCAGAGAGCACGAGCATCTCCTCTTGGGCATTGAACCACCTTTCACAGCATGTGCTAATCATGACAACCTATCAACATTTTCACACCTTGTGCTAATCATGTTCACTGCTTTACTGTCAGAATGTTGAGCCAAAAGATTATTGAGAAGAACAAAAGTATGATAATGGTATGTTTGGACCTGGAAAAAGCGTATGATAATGTGATTAGGGAGCTGATGTGGCAAGTGATGGATGAGTATGGAATCAGAGGAAGTTTGGCAGAGGCAATAAAATCAATGTACGTGAACTGCGAGGCATGTATGCATATAAAAGAAGGCAATTCGGAGTGGTTCCCGGTAAAGAAAAGTGTGAGGCAAGGATGTGTGATGTCCCCGTGGCTCTTCAATGTGTACATGGATCGCATAGTGAGAGAGGCGAAGGAATGGTTTAGTGGAGAAGTCAAACTGGAAGAAAGTAACGTGCAGTTCCTCCTATTGCGGATGACCTAATGCTAGTAGCTGAGAGAGAGGAGGATGTGGAGAATAACCTCAACATCTTGGATGAGGTGATGGCAAAGTGGAGTATGAAGGTGAACTGGGGAAAGACAAAGGCATTGGTGGTGAAGAGAGGAGGAGGCTCATGTAATGTGTCTGTGAAGGGTAGTATCTGGGTGCTCTGTTCAATGAGGAAGGGACATGTGAAGATGAAATTGAAAGTAGAATCGGGGCGACAGGGAGAACCATTGGGGCACTTAGGCAGGAGGTTGTGGATGGTAGGGAGTTGAGCAAGACCACTAAATTAAGGGTATATAATGCTATTGTAAAGCCCACACTACTCTATGGCAGCGAGACATGGACATTGCAGAAGAGGCATATGAAGAAGTTGCAGGCAGGGGAGATGAGGTATCTGAGGAAGGTTGAGGGAGTGTCAAGAATGGACAAAGTGAGAAGTGATGATATTAGAATGAGACTGAGACAGGAAGATGTAGTGGATGCTGTGCATAGAAAGAAGAAACAATGGCTGAGGAAGATGGAAGAAATGCCAGAGGAGAGATTAGTCAAGACAGTGTATATGGAAGAGACGCCTGGAAAGAGACCGAGAGGGAGGCCAAGGAAAAGATGGGAAGATGACTTGTAGGTATTAATGATCTGACTGAGCTTAGTATCATAATAACTAATAAAATATATAGTATAACAACTGTATATTTTCTGGCTACCTCCTACATAGGAGAAAAAAGCTATTGTATGATTGATATGATTGGTGCTAATCATGCTTCATATAGCTACAGATTTATGTTTGTTGAGCCTATTTAGCTGCAGAATGCATGGTTGCAATTATGCTATTGGGTACATCATCAAACATCATCAATGTAACTTTTGTTATCACATGCATAACTATTTCATGTTAGTTCCCACGATGGCATTTCTATAGCTAGATGGCGCTTCCACAATGACAATGTGCGAACCGTGCACGGAAGTCCGTATATTTTCTCCGTAAAACCAAAATGGCGGACGGTTGTTTTCTGGTTTTTCGCCGCGCGCTCCTCGGCCGAAGCGTATTTTCGCTCGTCGCCCCCTCGAGGACACTCTACGGTAGCGTTTCCAATGCGCTGTGAAGGTTTCGTGGCAATTTGGCTGCGCGCACGTGAGGATATCGCGCACAACCGTTTTCAACTCCTCTTTATATATATAGATACGAACATGAAGCCATACAAAAACCTAAATCTGAAAACAAATTAGAAAAGTATTTCCACATGACCTAACTTAGTTGCTATTAACCAAACAATTTAGAAGAGCTTTGGGAGTTGCAATTGCATTCCAAAGATAGGCTGTGCTATGGAAGAAATGACTTTCTATCATAGTATTCCCACTGATATTTCAAGCATCAGAAATTGCCGCTGACTTCCTCCACTGCTTGACATGGTGGATATCTCCCTCTATGTTTTCCTAAAGCCCAAGTATGACCTAATGAGGGATCATTGTTACAAGCTATATGCCTGACGAAGCTCGTGATGGGCAGAACGTTGCATTGAAGTGACAATTTGAAGTGACAAGTCATTCATTGGTGTGCCTGATCGTCCAAAAAGAATCATCTACTATCAACATTACAAGCCTTACTTTAAATGCCTTAAAATTAAACCTGCCTTATTAACATTGGTACCTTGTGAATGCACTTTGTCGTGATACTGTAGAGGCTCATTGCTACGGTACATGAATCGGAAAACTTAACTTTTTCCGCAGACTATTGCGCAGGTAATCCGCGATTAGCCACGCAGCTGTCCGCATATGTCCGCACAGACAATTAGCGAATTCCGTGCAGACAATTAGCAGATTCTGCGTGGTGGATTCCGTGCGGAACAATTAGCGGATTCCTTGCAGAATTCTGAGGATGTAACACGCAGTCGCAATTATAGCACAATCCACAGGTGCGGAATGTCAATTATACAAACATTGTGGTTGGCAGGTTTGTTTAGCCATAACATCTGATCATGAGCAAAGGTCAAACACACAATTAATGAAAGGACTGTAATATAATACATAGCCAGCCAAATTGCAATAGAAATACACAAGAGTCTAATGTCTAGAAGGAGCTCCATTAGCCTTGATGACATCTGACATGACTTTCTGGAGGTGATCAATGTACCTGCAGCATATCCGGGGTGTCATGGTACTCCAGAACTTCCTGATTCCTTCATTCAGCTCAGGCAGGCTTTTGGAATTGTGTTTGTCCCTCTGAAGTTCTTCATAGAGCCCCACACTTTTTCAATTCGATTCAAATCTGGGCTTTCTGCCAGGCTCTTCCACCAATGAATTCTGTTGCTCTCATAAAAGGTTTGTATGTACCGACTAGTGTGTTTGGGGTCGTTATCCTGGTACCGTCTGTGCCCATCAAGATACGTCTTCCTTAGGAAAGAGACAAGGGAGGCAGACAGAATGTCGCCATACCTTGTTGCTGTCATGATCCCTCCAAACATGACGAGTTGTGTGGCACCTCTCTTTGAAGTTCCTGCCCACACAGAATCTTTGGGGATGCTTATGTTTGTACTTAAGCTTCCGTGGAGCATTCTTCTTTTAAAAGGACTTCCTCCTGTGGCACTCCAACTGGACTGTACATTCATCTGTGAAGATGCTATCCTCAAAACATTCTTCAGTTTCTAGGCAACTGTTGAACCAGGCCACTCTCTTGTCCTTATTGGGATCACGGATGGCCTGGCAGTAACTAGCAGTGGTGAAAGTCCATCCTAATTCGCTGCGCACTCTTGCTATTGTCCTCTCACTGTAGGTCACATTCTCTGCCCCGAATTTAGCAGAGAGGAGTGTTTTAATTTCTGAGGCTGTAACTCGTCGTTCAGCTGCCATGGTTTCATCGATGGAACAATAATGGCTTTGGGGAACTGTTACTCTTCGTCCAATTCGTGGTCAGTCTTGTACACTTCCAGTTTCTTCCCATCTTGCAATAGTATTCCTAATCGTTTGAACAGTAGTGAATACTCATTCCCATGATTTGTTTGATCCGTGACTGTTCTCTTACTGGACTGGGTCCACAGGTAAATAATCCGTTGTCGCTTGAAGTCGCTTAGAGGCATTGTCACCAATTGCAGTACTTATCTATATACACTGATGTGTTGTGCCTTTTCGTATTTACAGAGATTGCGAGGATACTATCCTCTCAAATCTCACTCAATCAAAATCGAATTACCATTTATCCTTGGTCTGCTAGAGGTGCGAGATACGAGATCTGGAAGAGAGCAAATCAAATTCTACACGCGTGCTCGACAAGGAAAGGCGCATTGCGCATAAGAGCGCTAGTGTTCCAGCATTATCTCACCTGCGTTCGAGCGTTTCAGCCTGTTTAAAGTCTTAAAATTGTCATGGAGAAGATCACCGTTAAATGGACTGAGGGAAGATCAAAGGAAGCTGCATCAGTGGTGAAGAGGTCGGCAATCAAAAGGGGAGCCATTACAGTCGGAAGCAAAGTGTCCGTGATATGGGGGAAGTTGAAGAAAACCTACAATGCCGAAGTTGTGGGCATTGACACTGACGGCAGCGAAGCTGAAGTCCAGCAGGTCACTTCTCACGAAGAGAAGCCTTTTGCCATGGAACTTGTCGATCCTGCCCCTGCTGACACCCAAGGACCTCCTTCATGTGAAGAGAGACAACCTGCTTTAATAAGCAGGATGGAGCATCTGCCAGACGTTGTTGCCGGCTTGGAAGCCAGGATCCTTTGCCACTTCGACAGTATAGAAGATCGCCTTACAACAATGCAGGCAGACTTGTACTGTTTGAAGTGTGCTGCTGCCGAATCGGGAGACCGCCATTCCAGAATACCGGAAGATGTACCTCCAATACCCGAGCAGGTACCAGAAGACGTTTCTGCGTCAGTGAATCCATCAAGCCAAGAAGTAGAGATGCCAACGCACACTCTTTTGACGCGATTTGAGTCTCCAGCTCTAGCTGATACATCCAACTGGAGTGCCGGCGGAGGAAGTCAGTCAATAGCACAAGAAGATGTGGCACACTGCCTAAAAGCGTGCAAATCAAGATGTAACTTGGCAGGTCAAACGAACATCTGCATCCGCCCGCGTGGAAGATCTGCATCCGCTAGTGCAGAAGATCCACGACGATCCATACAGCTATCCACGGTTGTCTGCGTGGGGAATTCCACGAAAAAGATTTTTCGTGTCTTGTACCATACATTGCTGATAACAGTGATAACTACGTCTTTTAAATACAGGTGTATAGTATATATATTCAATGTAAATTATAAGGTCAATCTGCAAAAATAAATCACAAAAAATCTGAAATCCACAGTGCGTGAAAGTTAGTCCCACAAACATTGAGGTCCACATGGAACGAATGAGGCCACGTTCACTGTGACCATGGCACACTCATCATTACCGACGATGACGGTGAGTGTAGTTCCATTGTAGTGTGCAACAATGAGAACATTCTGAATGTCCATACATATGTAAGCGAGTGTCTCAGCATTCCCCTTCATTCATTCATTAATTAAGTTGCTGTCAGGCAAAGGCTGCCTCAATCCCAAACACTGTAGTAAGAAAGGGATCAGGAAGTGACTGTAGGCTTATGCCTGTAAAGCACATTAGGATAAGGTATTGCAGTCAATGCAGTGGAGGCAGTGATAGCAGAGGCTGGAGGTTGAGAAGTTGGATTGTTGGAGAGATGCCAAGCATCATGGGACATACTAATGGGGAATGTGTCAATTTCATACGTACCTCATTCTTCTTGCTTATTCGGCTAATGTGTGCACTCAATAATGCTGCGTTTTTGCCTGTTTTCACTAGGCAGTAAAGCAGTTCCGGTGAAGTTCAGCCAATCCATCTACCATGTAACTGAAAAAGTGAACTACACCACTATCACTTTGCTAGCACTTAACAACCACAATTTCTCCTTCTATGTCTCTGTGTCAACACGGGATGGAACTGCTAGTGAGTGTCAGGCAGTAGTTTATGACTAAACCTATTTCTGTGTAGTTGTGCGTAATGTTGGACCAGTGAATGAATGTGTAGTCTGCATTACCATCTTGCTGTCTGATGTCTATCATCCTTCAGCTAGTGCCGATTACAGACGTTACTCAAGTTCGGTGAGATTCCCAGCTCGAATTAATGAGGCCACATTCCGTGTACCCATCTATGATGATAATCGAGTTGAGAATACTGAGGAGTTCTACATTGATCTGGAGATTCCATCATCATCTGCATACAGTAGTGTTATCAAGGACCCAGATTCACCGGACACTGCCACAGTTACCATTACAGATGGAACCAGTGAGTCTTGTTGCCTGACATATTGTACCACTGGTACTGTTTGGTGTATTACAACATGTGTACGTATGTGCCATAGGGATTGTGCACTTTGTATTGTTGGCCATAGGGATGGTGTGGTTTGTATTGTTGCCATAGGGATGGTGTGGTTTGTATTGTTGCCATGTGTCTTATACGTAGATAGAGTAGCTATGCTGCATTGTTTATAAATATCACTTATCTACTTTTGAGGTACGTACAGTACTGTGTGTGTATAGCGGATACAAGTTGTGGGTTATCTCAGTAAGTTGCGGATATGCAGGTTTGTGCAGAAAAGATACACCATCACCCTTAAGAATTGTACTTTCTTTGCCAAGAGTTTTTCCACTAACTAGCATGCAAGGCTGAGAATGATCACCCCATGTGTGACATTAAAGAAATGTCTGCTCCACATTCATGCATGTGCTTCTTTCCAATCTTAGGAACTATTTTACTCTCTTTATTCCTCATCACTTCCATTTCTGACCAGCTGTCTACAGTCATGACCATGTGCACACTTTGAACTCAGTGTGCAAGGCTGAGATTGATCACCCCATGTGTGACAATAATGAAATATCTGCTCCACATTTCATGTGCTTCTCTCCAATCTTAGAAACTATTTGCCCTCTTCATTTTATCTCTCTTTATTCCTCATCACTTCCATTTCTGACCAGCTGTCTATAGTCATGACCATGTGAACCTTTTGCATTCAGTGTACAATATCATACTGTAATTATTGTGTATACTTGACATCCAATACATTGAATTTTCTGTTACCTTCATCAGATGGTATGAGGTTCAATGCATCCACCTACAAGGGGACGGAAGGAGACAGCATTTCTGTTACCTTGGTAGCAGACACAATTACTACCTATCTGAGGAACTTTAATGTCTTTGTAACTTCACGAGATGGAAGTGCTACTAGTGAGGGTCATGCAACATATTACTCACAGACAACCTATTCAGTGGCCATGCCTATGTTTAAATTACATGATTTGTATCTTGTTGCCTTGCTACGTACATCACACTGTAAATTTTGTAGTGAACTATTTCACTTTCTTGTGCTTAACCATTTTCCACACTTCGTCATTCTCAGGTGGTGCCGATTACAGTGCTCTTAGGATACCAGTGACCTTTGACTTTGAAGAAACTGTGAAGAGTTTTACAGTGAATATTACCGATGATGATTTGTATGAGAACACTGAGGACTTTTTCCTTGACCTGGAGATCCCACCAGAAGCTGTTCTCGAGGGTGTTTTCAAGGAATCACCTGCCAGTACCAAAATTGAAATTGCCAATGATGACAGTAGGTATTGCATCATGAACTATCCCTTAGCTAGTACAGCTGTGTTGATTGGCAAGTTATGGTATATGACACAAGGAAATGGAATTTTCTGACTTCCACTGTTAGCCATTGAGGTGCAGTAATTGGTAAGTGTCCACAAAGTTTACTGTTGTGCGCTCATGAAACATATTGCAAATGCTTGATGATGGAAATTTGAGTGAGAGGTATCCACATCAGGAGACCCATGTTTCTGTACACTTGCAAATGGAAGAAACTCATTCTGAGAACATTGCTTGCCGGAGATCACCTTAGAGGAAGGGTAGTCTTGTATCCAGACTGTATCCATAAGCAGCCGTTTTATTCACCTCCTCCCAAACAAATGACCCTTGGCAGACAAGGCCGGTACAAGCAAAGGGTACTGTACATACAGAGTGCCGCGAAAGTGATTTGGCATAGGTATTTAGCTACTAGCAAAGGAGATGTAGAATGCCATTCGGACGTTTTCTCCTGCAGCAAAGTTGACACAACTGCTCCACAAGACAAGCGCAGCAACTAGCAAGTTTTCAATCTTGTCAACAAGCAAATTCCTTTTCGGTCATCCGCAGATATTCTACATGCATGCATGCCTTTGGAAGCGTTCAAGTTACTTGCTTCATGCCAGCCCAAGAAACTATGGACCAAGAACGCCTTAGTAAAAACATTTCCTAATTACAAGCATTCTGATTCGGCTATTATGTGCAAATGCCACTAATTCTTTCATACATGTAACTATTCCCTACAACATTTTTTACATTCGACATAGATTGTGTGATTCCTGTGAAGTTTGGCTCGTCCACCTACACTGTGGAAGAAAAGCAACGATCATTTACTGGCACCTTGGAAACACCGGCTTACTATCCTAGAAGCTTCACTGTGTATATCGTCCCACACAGCACGAATGCTAATGCTACTGGTGAGTGTCATGGAGTGTTTATTGTCACAGTTATATGAATGTCTGATGCGTATTTGCTTATAATACAGTTCACAGTGCCTTGTTGTATGAATATCGTAGTATAATGCACTGATTCTGAGTTGTTTGTTTGTTCTCCATATATATATATGCAAATCTGTGTCGCTGCATGGATGACATTATAGTGCTCCACACTCACTGATAAGGGCCTTGGACGTGTTTTACAGGACTGGTGTCCAAATACCTGCCCTGCAGAGTAGATTGTTGAGTATTTTTATGCTAGGATCTGAGACTCCCATTTAATTTCAACATGCCACCGTGCACCCCATACCCACTGAGGGGGCATAGGATACCAGCATGCGCCTACCTGCCCTTTTGCAGACATTCATGAAACCTTTTAAAGCAGGGGACTGATGCGCCACCATTCTTGTTCCAAGTCATGCAGAGCTCTTTTATGCATTTTGGCCCTAAATGTTACCTCACATCCTGTGCAGGCTGACATGGCGTTACTGCAGAAGAGAACATTTTCACCATATCCTTATTCTTTTATTGCAATAGCATAGAAAATAAATGGCGACTTCACAGCTTAGACAGCTAGATAGTGATATGGTACATTTACATGTTCGTATATTCATTGTTAGAAATGGTATTGTGGAAGCATCTAGGCAGAGAGGTTCGCCGTATACATTATGTACATAAATTCCAAAGTATCACATGTTTTCAGCTTGCACTAGTTCGCACATTTCATCTCCCTTCAGGTGGTACTGATTATCGAAGTTCAAGGATTCCTGTGACCTTCTCCTCTGCAAGGCATGTGATCCCCTTCACTGTGACCATCAATGACGATTTCATCCTGGAGTTTAGTGAATACTTCTTCCTGGACCTAGAGATCTCAACTGCACCTCCTACCTGTACTGTTACCAAGACATCACCTGATAGAGCCATAGTCCACATTAAAGATGATGGTGAGACATACCACGTGTGTAATTGTTTGTCAGGGAACGTACTCATAAGGCTAAAAAGTTAAATGACTTGCCAATGGTTTGTGATGAGCCTTTAATATGCCATTGTGGAATTGCAATGGAGGCAGTGTTTGAGTAGCTCAGCGTGTGTGGTGTGGTTGTGTGATGGGTCAAACAGTATGTGGTGTGGTTGTGTAATGGGTCAGTGTGTGGTGTGGTTGTGTGAGGGGTCAAACAGTGTGTGGTGTGGTTGTGTGAGGGGTCAAACAGTGTGTGGTGTGGTTGTGCATGTGGGACATGTCCGTTCCAAGCCAGATTGTTTATTTTGGGACTGACCTCTGTGGTTTGTCACATTCTATCGTGTTTCCGTGGAAATGCACATGACTGGGCGTGATGTACGCGTGACTCGACAACCAAATGGTGTCATAATGAAGCACTCGACGCGAAAATCCACACTATTCGAGCCGATAATCCTTCCCAGACAAAGCGAAACATCATCGCACTGCGTAAAGGAGGGTAGCGCCGACGTTTCCCCGAGCACATGGCGGCCATTTTGTTCAAAACTTGGCCATGTCACGAGAACATCATGTGATCTGCTCCCAGCGAAGAGCTAAATGGAGGTGCACTAACAAAAGCGCTGTGTGGTAATTTTTGAGAGGGTTTCCAGGCAAGTTGAGCACTTAAATAGTTTGGCAAGGGATGTATCTAGCTTTTCCATGTGTCATAATAGTATGCAGCATTCCTATCAAGAGTTATTCGTCCCCGAATTTGCATTACCAATCAGTATTAGCAGTTTTCTTGCTGTAACTTCTCAACGGAGTTCTGTAACAACGTATGACACATGGAAAAGTTAGGTACTCTGATATCGCAGTGATTGATGCCATTCTTGTCTGTCTGAACTATTCCGAAAATTACCACACGGGCATTTACTACTATTTTACTTGCTTCATTAGCGCCGACATTTCTCGACAGAGCGAATTATTATTACCACAAATCATATGCCGGGTTACAGAGGGTTTCTTCGTCTTCTGTTTGGTACTAGTCTTGCTCTGATTCGACGAAGCTTGCAGGAAAAACAAGCAAAAATACGAAGGTAAAAATCATCGCGTGCAGAAGCCATATTGCTGCAATTAGACATGTCCCACATGCGTGTGTGACGGGTCAGTGTGTGGTGTGGTTGTGTGAGGGGTCAAACAGTGTGTGGTATGGTTGTGTGAGGGGTCAAACAGTGTGTGGTGTGGTTGTATGAGGGGTCAAACAGTGTGTGGCATATGTGCATGTGCTAATTGCAAGTGTGCTGACGTGGTTATTATGCACAAATGCCACTAATACCTTACATCTAAACTGTTACCATACAACATTTTTTGCATTTGACATAGAACGTGTGATTCCTTTGAAGTTCAGCTCATCCAACTACACTGTGGGAGAAAACAAGCGATCATTTACTGGCACCTTGGAAACACCTGGACACCATGATAGACCCTTCACTGTCTATGTCGTCACAAACGACACGAATGCTAATGCTACTGGTGAGCATCATGCAGTAGTTTATCGTCACACCTGTTAGTTGTTAGTATGTTGCATTTATGTAAGAATAACAAGTTACGTATGTTGCTTAATTGTAGCAGTGAATAGTACATTATGCAAACATACATAGCCAAGTATGATCACTTTTTATGCTTGCACTAGCTAGTTTGCACATTCTATCTCCCTTCAGGTGGTACTGATTATCAAAGTGCAAGGATTCCTGTGAACTTCAATGCTAGAAGGAAGGAGCGCACCTTCACTGTGACCATCAGGGACGATGTAAATCTCGAGTTTGATGAATACTTCTTCCTGGACCTGGAGATCCCAGCAGCAGCTGCTGCTTATGGTGTTAAAAAGGAGTCACCTGAAAGAGCCACAGTGAACATTGAAGATGATGGTGAGACTTGCTACAAGTAATGCACTGCTTTTGCTGCATGTGCTTGAAATGTGCATTTTTCCTGTCTTGAGTATGTTCCTCCTAACACTTTCTGTATGTATGAGCTTATTCACACTATTTTGTACATGCTTTGCACTGAAAATGTACTTAGTGGACATTATTGGCTAAAAATTGTGAACATAGTTCACTGTTGCCCATTTGTTATATACTGACACTAACCTTACTCATTTATTCACCCATGAATTTTGCAGCTCTTGTGTAAATGCTCATCTATCGCTTTGCTTTTCCCCTAAAAACCTAAATAGACTTACTCTACTTATTTGTACATTGTATAACATAATATACACAGTAGGAGTTGAAGGAGGGGGAGGGGATCACAGAACATTCTGGCCTGAGAGTCGTTTCAACTGCTTACATGTATGTAGTGCATCAGTCCTGGGCAGCTGCAGTATTGCACACAATCACTGCTTAGCTGGTCAATAGGGTCACATTCACAATTTGCACACCTTATTTGTCCTGTTGACTTGGCTATTGTGTGCACTGAGGCAGCTATGTAAATGGGTGAGTCACCATACCTCCATTGTCTGTTTGCATAGAATATGAGATTCCTGTAAGGTTCAGTCATGCCACTTATAATGTGACGGAAGGCCAGGGGGTGAGGTATGTGCCTATCACCTTGGAAGTACTTGAGGACCGTACTTTCTCCATTAAAGTCCACGTGTCCACACGAGATGGAAGAGCTGAAGGTGAGTGACATGTAACAGTGTATGGACAACGTATTCAGGACTGCCCATAAATGCTTCATGTACGTTAATTATAGTGTGTGTAATATTACAATGTCTTACTGCAACAATGAATATGCATGTGTACGTACATATTCGGTAATAGCCAACCCTTCTCTCCTTTGCTCAACTCATCCTACCCCGTATCATTCTTCAGCTGACAGAGATTACAGGACTTTGGACACCCAAATCACCATTTCACCTAGACAGTATTCGTACATCTTCAATGTTCAGGTCAATCCTGATGAAACGCCTGAGTTTTCTGAGGATTTCTACATTGATCTGAGGATTGCACCAGATGCTGACTCCCGTGGTGTTCGCCTGGCATCACCAGACACTGCCAAAATTGTCATTAAAGATGATGACTGTGAGTGATGCTCTAACATACAGACATTACATACTGTACACCAGTGAACGAGGTCACATATTCTGAACAGTGCTGAGTGTGGTTGCTGTGATTGCTCTTGCCCTTGTTCTCAGTGATTCAGTCTCAGTCAGCATTCATGTCGGTGTATTTGCTGTGAGCCTTTCACCAGTCTAAAAATAGTTTTTTTGTTCAGGTTGAAAGAAATGTTTGTTTACAGGAGGAGGGTAACACCAGCTTGTTAAGTGTGCTATTGACTAGTCCAAACTTGTTGTTATGATATATCATTGGAGTGTTTCTATAGCTCTGGGTATTAGAGGGACAACACACTTGACCAAAACTTACAGGAATTATGGTCCAGTCAGGCTTCCTATATGTTGCAAGAGCCAAAGAGTTCTTGTCATTAAATGATACAGCACATATCCAGATGTACACATTCCAATTTCACAGTGAATTACCAACTGTGGTTTAGGGAGTATGTAAATTATGCTACTCTGATCAATCAAACTGTGGAGAAGCATCCATCTCTTGCGTACCGTCAAGTTCATTTATTTGCTGTCCTTTGCAGTGGTTATACTCACACTGGACCCTGTGACTGAACCACAGGAAGAAGATGTAGGAACAGTCAACTTGACAATTACTGCTTCCAAGCCTGCAAAGTGTCCCTACAATGTGACGCTAAACTCAAGGGCTGGCACTGCTGAGGGTTAGTGCAACCATCAGACCCTGTATGTGTGTACTTCCACTAATGTGTGCATTGTTTGAGCAACACACACAGAGTCTCGTGTTAATGACTTGCGTAGAAACATACACATACAGTGTACAGCTCATAAAGTGAATACTGCAACATTACTCATTATTTATTATTATAGTACGGTGCATAGAAAGCATTATGCTACGAGAAAACAGTTATGGTTATTGTCGTTTAAAGGTTAGGGAACGGTGAACCACGTAGGGATAACTGTTAGCGAACGGCAGTTAATTGTTAGTGAATAATGTAATAGCTCACATAAGGGTGTACATAGTTACGTACAGCTCAGTTTTTAGTGTTTTCGAAAGGAGGAGGGACAGAATGGTGTTATCAGCATACCACAAATGCCGAACCATGCAACTGCACTTTGCTCACCTTCGTCTGCATTTGATGTCTAGATTTCCCTCTTCTCATTTGGGCTGGTCTCTGGTCACAATTCACAACAATAGCCTTCCATAGTTGCAACTTCAACTTAATTGTACCAACTCGCTGATTTGTAGACTCCACGTCACGTTACAGATCTCCTTCCTGTGAAGCTTAGAGACAGGATCCAGGAACGCCTTCCCAACATAGCATGATTTGTTATTGCCATACCGCACAATGGCCTTGTCCATCTCTCCAGGCAAACATCTTCACCGATCGCTACTTACAGTTCAACATAGATAGCATGTGTCGCTGCGCTCACGCCATTTATGTGCAAACTGCAACTATTAACCGTTACCATTTAATGGTGTTGGTCATTGGTTGCAGCTTGCGCTGGTGGCATTTTTCCTTCAGACATTGGCGCAAACACTCTTTGCACTGGTGGTGGTGTGACCTGTTGCAACTTGCATTAATAGAAGAATATCTGTTGAATACCAGGAACTACTATTCAAATCTCGAATGATAATAATAATGAAGTTCAACATGCAAACATCACTATCAGCTCTGCCACTGTAACTTCCAGCACTTTCTGTAGCGCTGTTGCAGTTGCAGAGAGGTAGTGCAGCTCCAGGACATCCACAGTGCCATGGGGGCGCCACAGCTGCAGCACTGGGAGTGAATTTTGCATGTTTCCGTTACCTTATTAATATCATTAGTATACCATACATTATTTATGATGTTGAGATTTACACACCGAAAGTCTGTATTGCAATATAGCATTCATACCAGCCCTAAAAGTATCCATACGTATAATAGTATAAATTATAATGTGCATCCTTAACGCCACTTTTTCTTCCATTCTTGTGTGTAGCAAATGCTGACTTCAAACCAGGACCATATTATGCAAGATTTGAGATTGGTGATACAACTGCCACTGTATCAGTGCTTATATTGGATGATATAACGATTGAAGAAGATGAGAAGTTCATCACATGCGTTTCGAGCATTTCTACTGAGTGTGTGTCACAGGACGTTCAGGTTGATCCATCTGCAGGATGTACAAATATCACGATCAGAGACAATGACGGTATGCAAGTCACCACGGTGTATGCTCAGCATTAAGTACAAGTACGAGAACTTGTGTAGATAACAATGTACAGCAACTTGTGTCCAGTCTCTGTTCATGTGCCACTCAAAGTAGAAAACTGGTGTGATAGTCTTAGTGTGTGCGCACACTGCATTACTGCAGAGTGATTACAGGCATGCCCCAAACTGAACTTCAGTCGTCACTCCTATATATAGCTGTGTAAAATGTCACAGTGAAAAGGGTAATCATATGTAGGTTTGCCGAAATGGGTTTACAGGATTCTTCTAATCACATCTATGTCTGTTTTCTTGTAACCCCACATCACAACCAGGGTGTTGCTTCTGTGCTCATCTTAGTGCCACCATGTAGGCAGCAGAAACACAGCGTTTGCAATTGCATGTACAGATTGAATTGAAACAAGAACATTAAGCAAGTAGTAAGGTTTAGCCCTTAAAGACCCATAGCTTGTTCTATTATCATGCCACAAAAAGAAATTAGAGACAATTTGGCAGTAAAGTAGGAATGTTTGAGCTGGTAGTGTAGACAGTCACTGCTGCATGCAGTGGTGCATCTGTGGTAGCATTCAAGTTGAATTCAGCAGAGGTTTAAGTTACTCAGATTATTGTTCATGTAAGCTTCAGTTTGTGTGCTGATTCGCACACTCTGCAATCATGCCACACTGGGTCACATTCGTACAGCAGCAGCAGTAGCAGCTACGTAAGACAATTTGCATGCAAGCAAGCTATTTTCATGTGGAGCCTAATGGTGCTGCAAAACTTCGAATTCATGTGGTATGTAGAGGAACTGAAATGAAGACCTGTACAGTGTGATGTTTGTTAACTGCTTCTATCCCTTGCAGTGGAGGTTGAATTTCAGTTTGACACCCACTTGGCTGTGGAAAGCGACGATGATCCCGAAAGCATCACAGTGCTTGCTCGTGGTGATCTCAGGACTTCGTTCACTATTAACATTATTATTGCGAATATAACTGCCGGAGGGGCTGGTACGTGGAGTGTATTGCACATCATATTACCATCTACATACATACTATAGTTGATTCGTGCAAGCTGTGTTGCAAATGTACTGTGCTTTGTAATATTTGATTTTGAAGGCACATTCTGTAGTATGCAAGACTCCTGATCTTGTCTGCCAAGTGCTTACAATACGCACATGTACATGCATGAGCCGTATCAATCTATATTCTGTACTATATCAGTGTTGCCTTCTCTTGTACATTCTGTACAGATGTTACTGACTTTACCGCAACAGACAGTGTCACATTTAATGCTGGGGAAACAGAAACATTTTTCTCATTCCTTGCCATCTGCGACACTGAAGAAGAAGGGAATGAAGTTGTTAGACTAGAACTTCAAGTGCCGGAACAAGATCGACATCGTATTTCAATTATTGGCACTGACCACATTGAAGTGGTCATCGTTGGTAAGAGACATACCACTACAATCACTGTACCACTTTCTTCTGTTATTGTGAATGTCAATGCAGATAGAAACCACTTGCAAGTCACATTCATATCATGCCAAAGAAGGCAGACAACTCTCACACATACGACTCTATAATTTTCACACAACTCTGTATAATTCTCACACATGTACAACTCTGTATAATTCTCACACATGTACAACTCTGTATGACTCTCACACAGACTTTACGTCTGCTTTGCTTTCTGCACTTGCTGTACTGCAGATGACTGCTCTCCAAATCCAGGCCAGCTGAGAGAAGTCAATGACACTGTGTTTCACACCAATCCCGTCTTCACCGTTCCCATATTAAATTTCACTGAAAGTAGGAGGTATAATTGTGGTACTTCAGGATACCCACTGTGCTATGAGGTTCAAGGGGAGCCTAACAGATTCTTCAATCTCATCTCTGATAACTGTGTTTCTGTGAATGCCCACTACGTAGCAGCCGAAGACCCTACGCAAACTGTGATTAAGGCGATTGGTGTTGTAGGAACAGACAGGGCAAATAGATGTCATTATGTAAATGTATCTGTCACTGAGAATGGTGCTTGTGAAGCAATGGTGGATGGGGAGGAACTAGCCAACGATTCAAAAGGATTCCATGGTTTAACAGTGAAGCACAGAAACAAACTGGTCAGGATTGACGTCCCCAACTGTGGACTTGGATCGGAGCATCTTGTGATGTGGGTACACTGCCAGAGGGTATTGGTAAATGCCATGCCGCAAACCTTGATCAAGTTTATCATTAACCGTGGTCTGTGCCAACGTCCCTCGGCCCATGGACTGATTGGTAAGTTGGACACAATTGAAGTATAACTATGTGTATAAGATTATTTTATAAATACTTGACTTCCGTTTACACTGAATTGACTCATGTATGTACACTATGTGCTACTATAGTATACAGTGCATAAAGTCATTGAATGCTTCATCCTCTCCATTCCCATTTTTTGCACAGATTTATCTTTCTTCATTTTGTGGCTCAGTCTTGCACATTATTTCACTTTCCTCTATTTTTAGTATTATTACAGTTTTGCAGCCTTCATATCACTGTTTGTGCCATCGTTTTTGCTTTGTTCCTGTATGTGTGAGTGGCCATCAACTGCACTCTCTGATCCAGCATCTAAAATTTGTAGAGGTCCAACTTCAAAATCACTTCATTCTCTCTGTTCCATTAGTAAGACCACTTTACTGGTCAGTATTATGCAACCCCCGATTATGACCATTACACTGTACCAGTACCAGTACACTAGTCACTTTTCGCAAGGTTTGAAACCGCCTTTTCTGAAGCTGGGCAGAGTGACGCTGCCTTTTTACCGTAATTTACACGGTACCAATGTCATTTAAGAACTGCCTGTCCGAGTGGAGCTTTTGAAGGTGCGTAGGTACAGAACAGTGATACTGAAGCTTGCACGAAGCCTACACCACAGATTCCACTGTGCAATGTTGCTGCCGATAGGCTAAAGTGTCAAAAGCTGCAAAGCTTCTAAGCATTTGCCTTGTGTGAGAGACATCTTATTTTGGCACTTTGCGGTCGCTCACACAATTTGAAAAGTTGGCGTTAAAAAGAGCTAAAGTACTTATGTACGAATCCTCATGGTCTATATACATGCCTATATTATATTTCTTCTTTCGTGGACAGCAACAAGGCAATCACTTGATGCTTAGATGATCATGAGTTGTTATATCACAGACCGCGGACTGCTTCTCTCAGTCCCATCTGTTAGCATTGTGCATTTCAGTTCAATGAAACTTCCTTAAACTGCTTCCACTAAAGTGACCAGTAAAATATGAACATATCTATATATTAGTGTTGCATGCCACCGCACAGTAGTTGTGATGTTTTTGTATTTACAATGTATTATTATGATGTCCCTTATTTATTAGGCCAGTTCTGGGGTGTTCCCTTCAAACTGGTACCAACAAGTGGACATGACTACACCATCACCATGTACCCTCCTGGAGCAGGCAGAAATCGTACCATGTTTGCCTTTCCGCTTGAAACCACTTGGACACAAAATGGGGTGCCTGCTATTCCAAGTAGCAGCTGCTTATTTGTGGGTTCCAGTCAGGCTGGCGCATCTCCTTCAACTTCTGACTCAGTGATTGAGGGAACCTGGCAGGATTACAGAACAGATAGCCTGTTCGACACCACTTGGAAGTACACCCGCTACAGTGAACAGATTTGTGGTATGTATGAATCCTTACTACATACAGCATGATAGTAGAAATGCAATACACTAATAGGAGACGAAATATCATGATACGCACATCTTTGTATTATTGTAAGCCGGCAGAGTAGAAGGTGATGGAAGGTAGCCCTTCCACTGTCAGTTGTTAGGACAGCAACAATTAAGGCACTGCCTACTTGTGAAACCTACTGACACAGATGTATGTCACACTATATAATGGTAGAATGCAAAGACACATTATAGATATGTACAAGCAAGTTGTGTATTGCTCACAACTGCCTGTGGCATATGCCAATGCAAACTGGTGAGTCTCCTACTTGCATGTGTGTTTGTTACAATAGCCATCATGTGCTCCTGATAACCGCGAGTATTGTCATATGTGATTATTTCCTTTATAGGGGCCGTCCCTGTGAGGTTCAACCAAACCACCTACCCTGTAATCGAAGGAGAGAGGTCTGTTTCTATCACCGTGGTAGCACTTGCGAGCCACACTTGCTCCTTCTCTGTAATTGTGTCCACACGGGATGGAACTGCTAGTTGTGAGTGACAGACAGAGGTTTATGTTTAATTTTTGTCTATAATTTCTAGTGCAATAGTATCCTTTTGTGCACCTTGTAACAATAGTGAATTGCTACTCAAGTGTAACTATCCCACTGACAATTCCTGCATTCTATCACCTTTCAGCTAGATCTGATTACAGTAGTCGGCGGAGGACTTCGGTGTATTTCCGAGCTGGAGTGAATGAGGTGTCCTTCACTGTGGCCATCCGTGATGAAAGATTGATAGAGTTTGACGAGAAGTTCTACATTGAACTGGAAATCCCATCAGCAGCTGCTACTTCCTGTAGTGTTGTTAAGGCCTCACCTGACAATGCCACAGTCATCATTCGAGATGATGATGGTGAGTGTTGCCTCAAGCGCTGCAAAGCAGAACACAACCAGAACATCTTAACTGCCATAAATGTTCATCTGAACATTACTGCTTTGTGGTGTATACTTAGTCGCCTTGTCAGTGGTATAGTTAAATAATTAAATAAATACATATATATAATATAATTGTTATACGTAACACTTAGTATGCCCGTAAAGTGGATTTTAAATTAGGCAGATTTTTTAATTGGGCTTTTCGTCTCCTTTGTAGACATGGTGAGGTGGTCCATAAGACTACTTCATTACAAGAATTTCTTAATTCGGGGTTCGCTGTCCTAGACAGACGGCCATGTGAATAATATACAGTAGATACTACGGCAATATAATTGTACTTGCATTTGAAACCGCCTTTCTCGTAGGAGAAGAGTTTCACACTGCCTTTGGTTGGCTAATCGAGCACGGGTTAACATACATGGTGCGAAATAGTTTCTCGGAAAGCGCACTACTGGTTGCTGTCTTGGTCCCACCGTCGTCTTCAATGACTGCCGTCTTGAAGGCCCTTGCACTGTTGCCATGGGAAAGTGACCAGATCGACGCAGGAGTCGGTGATTACTGTCAATCGCATATGCTAAGGTTTGGCAAGTGCCTGTAGCGTGGAAAAGCTTAGCGTGCACAATTTCGCTTTGAAATTTTCTGCACAAATGGCGCACCCAGAGCTCACTCGAGCTCACACAAACGAACAGCTTGTTAGCCTTCAGTATCCACAGGAATTGGCAAATTTCGTGTACAGGTGATAGTGCCTGCTTGCTGTGCATGATTGTAGATGCTTTTGTGCATTTCCTGTCCTGTAGGCATGTGTGTGTGTGTGCGTGTGTGTGCGCGTGTGTGTGTGTGTGCATGTGTGTGTGTGTGTGTGTGTGTGCACATGCACGTGTGTGTGTGTGCATGTGTGTGCATGTGTGTGTGTGTGTGTGTGTGTGTGTGTGTGTGTGTGTGTGTGTGTGTGTGTGTGTGTGTGTGTGTGTGTGTGTGTGTGTGTGTGTGTGTGTGTGTTTCTTGTATGTGGTCTGGTGGTTGTGTGTGTGTGGTGTGTGTGTTTGTGTGTGTGTGTGTGTGTGGTGTGTGTGTGTGTGTGTGTGTGTGTGTGTGTGTGTGTGTATGTGTGTGTGTGTGCATGTGGTGTGAGTGCGTGTGTGGTGTGTGTGTGTGTGTGTGTGTGTGTGTGTGTGTGTGTGTGCATGTGGTGTGAGTGTGTGTGCGTGTGCATATATATATATATATATATATATATATATACAGTGCAAGTTGCAAGAAATCATACTAATAAATTATACAACACACCTTCCTTACACTGGTTATATACAGCACTGCACTGAGTGACAATTTGAAGTGACAAGTCATTCGTTGGCGTGCCTGGTCGTCCGAAAAGAATCATCCACTGTCAACATTACAAGCCTTGCTTTAAATGTAAACCTGCCTTATTAACATTGGTGCCTGCGACACTTTCTCATGATATTGTAGATGCTTATTGCTCTGGGCTGTCATTGAATACGTAGTATTGCTACTTGTAAATGTGCCTTGCCAAGTGTTACAGTAGGTACTTGGTGAAGTCAGCAACATTGAAGGCCTTGCCCTGTACATTATGTGTGAGACATGGTTTGTCAAGTCTTGTAGCTGGTGGCACACTGTGTCAACAGCTAGTTGTTAGGACAGCAACATAGTATAGTGTGATTGTTAACATAGCCATCATGTGCTCTTGATAACCACATGAGAATTGTCATACATGATTGTCTGTTTCCTTTACAGTTCCCGTTCCTGTGAGGTTCAGCCACGCCACCTACAGTGTAGTCGAAGGAGACAGGTCTGCTTCTATCACCTTGGAAGCACTTGCGAGCCACACTTGCTCCTTCTCTGTCATTGTGTCCACACGGGATGGAACTGCTAGTTGTGAGTGTTGCCTATAGTTTCTCATGAAATAGTACAGTGAAACCTGGCTAAGATAACCAACCACCTGTGGTCCCGTTCTAACTGACACAGTGACCATCTGAGACAGGTTCCACTGTATAGTTTTGTGCACCTTGTAACAACAGTGAATTGCTACTCAAGTGTAACTATCTCACTGACAATTCCTGCGTTCTATCACCCTTCAGCTACTTCTGATTACAATCGGCTGAGGAGGACTTCAGTGTATTTCCGAGCTGGAGTGAATGAGGTGTCCTTCACTGTGGCCATCCGTGATGAGGGATTGATTGAGGTTGACGAGGAATTCTACATTGAACTGGAGATCCCATCAGCAGCTGCTATTTCCTGTAGTGTTGTTAAGGCCTCACCTGACAATGCCACAGTCATCATTCAAGATGATGATGGTGAGTGTTGCCTCAAGCGCTGCAAAGCAGAACACAACCAGAACATGTTAATTGCCATAAATGTTCATCTGAACATCACTGCTCTGTGATATATACTTAGTCCACTTGTCTAGGCTGCAATGACACAATGAGAAACATTTGACAGACATATAAAGATGGATACGAACTGAAGGCTTTAGCTGTGAATACCTAAGAACATCTGTCACCGGGAAGGAATCTCCACACGACTTAACTTATTTGCTATTGACCGAACAATTTAGAAGAGCATTGGAAGTTACATTCAACTACAATTTCCAAAGAAAGGCTGTGCTGTGGAAGAAATGTCTTCCTATCATAGTATTCCCACCAATAGTCAGAGCTTTGTTCAAGCATCAAAGATTGCCACTGATTTCCTCCATTGTTTGACACTGTGGATATCTCCCTCAATGTTTTCCTACAGCCCAAGTATGACCTAATGAGGGATCAATGTTACAAGCTATATGCCTGACGAAACCTGTGATGAGCCAAATGTTGCATTGAAGTGACAATTTAAAGTGACATGTCATTCGTAAGCCTTACTTTAAATGTAAACCTGCCTTATTAACATTGGTGCCTGTGACTGCACTTTGTCATGATATTGTAGATGCTTATTGCTCTGGGCTGCCATTGAATACGTAGTCATTGAATACGTAGTATTGCTACTTGTAAATGTGCTTTGCCAAGTGTTACAGTAGGTACTTGGTGAAGTCAGCAACATTGAAGGCCTCGCCCTGTACATTGTGTGTGAGCATTACTGCTCTGTGTTTTATAGTAGTGTTACTTGTAACTGTTCTTTGCCAAGTGTTACAGTAGGTACTTGGTGAAGTCAGCAACATTGAAGGCCTTGCCCTATACATTATGTGTGAGACATGGTATATCAAGTCTTATAGCCGGTGACACACTGTGTCAACAGCTAGTTGTTAGGACAACAACATAGTATAGTGTGATTGTTAACATAGCCATTATGTGCTCCTGATAACCACATGAGAATTGTCATACATGATTTTCTGTTTCCTTTACAGTGCCCGTTCCTATGAGGTTCAACCAAACCACCTACAGTGTAGTCGAAGGAGACAGGTCTGCTTCTATCACCTTGGAAGCACTTGCGAGCCACACTTGCTCCTTCTCTGTCATTGTGTCCACACGGGATGGAACTGCTAGTTGTGAGTGACAGACAGAAGTTTGTTTATTCTTGCCTATAGTTTCTCGTGTAATAGTACAGTGAAACCTGGCTAAGATAACCAACCACCTGTGGGCCCGTTCTAACTGACACAGTGACCATCTGAGACAGGTTCCACTGTATACTTTTGTGCACCTTGTAACAACAGTGAATTGCTACTCAAGTGTAACTATCCCACTGACAATTCCTGTGTTCTATCACCCTTCAGCTACTTCTGATTACAATCGGCTGAGGCGTTCAGTGTATTTCCCAGCTAGAGTGAATCAGGTAACCTTCACTGTGACCATTCGTGATGAGAGACTAGTTGAACTTGATGAGGAGTTCTACATTGAACTGGAGATCCCATCAGCAGCCGCTACTTCCTGTAGTGTTGTTAAGGCCTTACCTGACAATGCCACAGTCATCATTGGAGATGATGATGGTGAGTGTTGTCTCAAGCGCTGCAAAGCACAACACAACCAGAACATCTTAACTGCCATAAATGTTCTTCTGAACATTACTGCTCTGCGATGTATACTTAGTCCCCTTGTCTAGGCTGCAATGACACTAATGAGAAACATTTGACATATAAAGGTGGTTATCAACTGAACGCTTTAGCAGTAAATACCTAAGAACATCTGTCACAGGGAAGGAATATGTATCTCCACACAAAACTAACTTAGTTGCTATTGACAGGAAAACTTAGAAGAGCATAGGAAGTTACATACATTCAACTACAATTTGCAAAGGAAGGCTGTGCTGTGGAAGAAATGTCTTCCTATCATAGTAGCATTCATTCTCCAACCTCTGCAATCTAGCTGTCGGTCGCTCAACAGCTCTAGCCAGTGGGTCCTGTGCCCCTACCACAGCTACGGCACTCTCTCCCTCTCTTGCCTCCTCACCTTGCACACGCCCAGGCTTCAAGGTGTAGGCTTCCATCTCCAGCGTCGCACTCACCGCCTCATCCAGTTTTGCTGGTCGTTTTTGCTTGACACTGAAGGTAACCTGAGGGTGTTCAAGCTGCTGCAGGTATTGGTTGACAGCCTGCCACTCCCTTGCTGCTTCCTCCAACTCTGGGTACGCTTTGTCAACCAGGCTCTTCAGGTCGTCCGCGAAATCTGCCCAAGACTCCAATTTCCATTTGGTATGGGTCTTGAACTCAGCGTGGAAAGGCTCTGGCGATTCTTCGGCTCAAAACGCTCCTTGCACACGTGGTGGTATCACCCTCTGCAACTTGCACTGGTGGTGCTTTTTCATCTGGCACAAGTACTGCACTTGCACCGGGGCAACTTGCACTGTGTGGTGGTGGTCAGTGGTATAATTAAATAAATAAATAAATACATATATATATAATATAATTGTTATACGTAACACTTAGTATGCCCGTAAAGTGGATTTTAAATTAGGCAGATTTTTAATTGGGCTTTTCGTCTCCTTTGTAGACATGGTGAGATGGTCCATAAGACTACTTCATTACAAGGATTTCTTAATTAGACATTTGCTGTCGTAGATAGACGCATACGGCCAAGTACATAATATAGGTACTACGGCAGTATAATTGCACTAACATTTATATTGCTCCGGTATTAGCGAAGCATTGCGTGTGAGGGATTTATAATATTATTGCGGGCGACTTTTGAAAACGACTTTCTCGAAGGAGAAGAGTTTCACACTGCCTTTGGGTGGCTAGTTGGGCACAGGTCAACATGGTGCGTAATATTTTCCCGGAAAGCGCGCCATCGATTGCTGTCTTGGTCCCGCCGTCATCTTCAATGGCTGCCGTCTAGAAGGCCATTACACCGTTGCCTCGGAAAAGTAACCGGAGCGGCGCAGACACTTGGTGAACGCTTTCATCCACTGACGCTAAGGTATGCCAAGTGTCCCTAGCGCTGAAAAGCTTTGCGCTCACGTTGCCTCTCTGAATTCATCTTCAGAAATAGCGCACCCAATATATATATACAGTGCAAGTTGCAATAAATCATACTAATCTAAAGTAAATAAATAATATAATATAATATAATTGTATGGGGCCCTGGACGGCTTGGTGGGTAAACACTTAGTATGCTAGTAAAGTATGGGGAATTTAATGGACTTTAAATTAGGCAGATTTTTTAATTAGGCCTTTCGTTTCCTGCAAATTGCAGGCAAATTGGCATTGTAAATTCTCATAGAAGAACACATCATGTACGATACATTAATATTGATAGATAATGTGGTTTCAATACGAATAAAAATGTTGGCACGTAGCAATGGAACTTTGTACACATGGTGAGGTGGTCCATAAGACTACTTCCTTGCAAGGATTTCTTAATTAGACGTTTGCTGTCGCAGATAGACGGCCAAGTACATAATATAGGTACTATGGTAGTATAATTGTACTTACATTTATATTGCTCCGGTATTAGCAAAGCATTGCATGTGACGGATTTATATTGCGGGCGACTTTTGAAAGCGACTTTCTCGAAGGAGAAGAGTTTCACGCTGCCTTTGGGAGGGTATTCGAGCACAGGTCAACATGGAGCAAAATATTTTCCCGGAAAGCGCGCCATCGGTTGCTGTCTTGGTCCCGCCGTCATCTTCAATGGCTGCCTCGGAAAAGTAACCAAAGCGGCGCAGACACTTGTGAACGCTTTCATCCACTGACGCTAAGGTATGCCAAGTGTCCCTAACGTTGAAAAGCTTTGCGCGCACGTTGCCTCTCTGAAATCATCTTCAGAAATAGCGCGCCCATTGCTTACTAGAGGGGCTGAGGGCCTCTTTAATCTACAGAACCTACGTATAAGAATCGCCAGTTGCCTGGTGTGCCTGCGGTCCTTGTTTGCTGAGTGTGTTTACAGCCAATGCATATACATGCTACTTATAGATTAGTATTGATGCAATGCGGTGTGTGTGTGTGTGTGTGTGTGTGTGTGTGTGTGTGTGTGTGTGTGTGTGTGTGTGTGTGTGTGTGTGTGTGTGTGTGTGTGTGTGTGTGTGTGTGTGTGTGTGTGTGTGTGTGTGTGTGTGTGTGTGTGTGTGTGTGTGTGTGTAATTATACGTATACATATCCTCACCTATCTATGCATATATATCCTCACCTCAACATTCATAAATTATATATGCCCATGGCTTGTTATTGCACTATGGTCACTGCTCCCATTCAGCTTGCCCAGGCTTGCCACAACAATGCAATGCCTCTGCCTAGTTCTTATAGTGGTGATGCTAGTGAAAATGTAATATGTCCTAGAGCAGCCTCAATCATATCATTTATATTTTTTACGTATACCATCCCTGCAGAATGCCCGGTGCAGGGAGAAGAGTACTTTGACGGTGTTGACTCTTGTGTTCCTTGCACCGGTACCTGTGAGGAACCCACCAAAGTCTGCACCTTATGTCGCAGAGGGTGTGGGTGTCCTGTTGGAACAGTGCTTGATGAAGAGGCTAACGCCTGTGTCAATGTGACTGACTGCCCCAAAGGTGAGGCAATGACTCTGCAATGACTGCAGTGTGCAGTTGTGCAGATGCTCTGATCAGTTGGTGCCATGCCCACAACTACGTACATCCAGACCCCAGCTGTCCACAAGAGTGCTCACGTCGATTCTGTCAGAAGAAAGGTCCCAATGCTGAGTGCTCAGTGTAAGCGTGTATGCATGTGTGCATTAATGAGACTCGCTGCATGCACTCTATGTCTGCACACATACACACACATGTGCAATGCACACATACAGTATAAATCTCTTCTACCCACAGCTAATTGTGCTCAAAATTTGGTTCTATAGCAGAAATCACATATTCACCCATGCATGCATCAACTACAGTTAGGGAATGTTGGAGGATAGCATTTCAGTACCTATGTGCTACTTTGCTACATATGCAATGCAAATTTTGTTGCTGTTATTATTAATACTTAACAAACTGGTAGACATGAATCCTTTTTTATATCACTATGGTTACTTCTAACTTTATGCAGACCTGGATCCACTGGGCCAGCATGCACTGGGGCTTGTCATGTGACCAAATGTAGGGCCTGCTACTACTCCGAGGAAGTGCACAACTGCCCAGTGGGCTGCAGGTATGCATGTGGTGAAGATCCCAATCGTAAGTGCTTCAAGAAATGGAGCAAGTGCGTCAAAGATGGCTTTGGGAAAATGGTAAGTCTGATGTGTCTATGTGTCTGTGTGTGCACAAGTGATAATATATATATATATATGTAATATATAGTAAGGTAGGGAGATCCATATCCGATACATACGACCCGAGGCGACATATATACTGAGGCGCGAAGCGCCGAGGTAAATATGCTGCCGAGGTCGTATATAGAGGGTATGGACCGACCTACCGTATTATATATAATATATACTATGGTGAGTGCGCAACAGACGAACCTTTTGCCTAAAAATGTTTCGCGAAAGTATATCGGATATATGCGACCACTTCGCAATACTTAAGTTCCTATGGTTACACAATCACCATGGTATATATATATATATATATATGTGCGTGTGTGTGCTTGTGTATGTGCACCATTGCCTTGGCTCATGGCGAATGAGATGCACTTGCTTCCGATCAAACCTCTTCACAGTCACCACGTGTGTGCTTGTAGCCTGAGCAGCCTCACCTGCTCCCACTACTTCTTTACTCTCAGGCTGGAAGGAAGAGAGCCAATCGGTTCAAGTGTGTGGACCCATGTACTTGCTGCACTCCTGACAACTGTTGACAACCGGTTAAGCAATTGAGCAGTATAGATGCCAGCTAATACGTAACTGTAGAACTGTAGTAGTGTGTGTAGACTGAGACTTCTTTAGAGAGTGTGTAGTGTGCACCTCTTTACTATTTACCAGGTGCAAGACCTACATTATAGCCATCATCTGCATGATGAATGTAGGGAACATGATGCAACATTAATATTAAGTGAAAGGTGATTATATACATACATACATATATATAATGTCCCATCTTCGAAATTTAGACACTAGCTAGGATGCCAGGCCCACCATTCACCCTACTAACTTAGCCCTCACGCAAGTTGCAGTGATTGCTGCATCGTGCTGTGTCAACGTTGGTCATATCTGCATGGTCGGTGGTGTGGTGGTTGTAGTTGCATGTTGTTGCTGCATCCCGTACCGACTAGCGCTAATGCTGGCCCCAACCTTTGCACCTTGTGTCCTGACCTTTGGACCTTACATCCTGACCTTTGGACCTTGTGCTTGTGGGTGTTTCCCTTCTTTCAACTGGTGCAAACATTCCACTAGCACAGGTGGTGGTTGTTGCCAGTTGCAACTTGTGCCGGTGGTGTTTTTCATTCAGCCACTAGCGCAGATAGTCAACTTGCACACGTGGTGGTATCATCCTCTGCAACTTGCGCTGGTGGTGCTTTTTCATACAGCCACTGGGGCAAATACTGCACTTGCACTGGGGCAACCTGCACTGTGTGGTGGTGGTCAGTGGTGGTGGTACATAGTTGCATGTGGAGGTGGAGGTATATATATATGAAACCTGCACCGATACTTGAGCAACTTACACTGTGTGGTGGTAGTTTAATTTACAGTGGTGATAGATCTATGTGGAGGCAGAATCTATCTACATATCTAAATGAAACTCTACGTATCTGTACGTAAGTAAATCTAACCTATGATAACAGTGGAAGGTCTGTTATATGAAGCTTCCACTCGTGATACAACTCACCCTACTAGATCTCACGGAGTGATCAAGGATTGGCCAGTGGTTTCAAGTGAATCAATTGTCAGTGCTGTAATTTGTATATATTACATATATCAGTGGCCCTTACGTGGATGGCATATCCATTACACATGGGAATCCTCGAAACCACATTTGGACTTTTGGAGCAGGACTGTCCAAAGACTATGAATACCCAATAGAAAATTGCCCTTGTTCTTCCCCTAATCCTGGTGTTGCTCCACCTTCCTTTGTTGGAGAGAATTACTTTTGTGAGTCTGGTCACACTGGGGCCGTAGACTTCAGTCAAAGGCAATGGTACCTCGACGATCCCTTGTGGGACTCTAAAGGTTGTACAGTGAACAGCACATGTTGCAATCGCGGAGGGCCTTGGTTCAGTACCGCACTGAATGGTGAAGTCACTTATAACATCGAGGTAAGGGTGTGCATGGACCAAAGCCCATTTGATGAAGCCCTCGGAGTGGACCAGTTGGAGATATACATCCGCTAGCTAGCTACCTAGGTAGCGAATAGAATTAGCTGAACTGTCGCACTATAGCTCAAACAGTTCTATATTAATCTCTGTAGAACTCATGCATAATTTACTTTACGTACGTAGCTATAGCTACAGCATTTTTAGCCACCACTACTTCATAATAGGCTAGCTACTACTTCATAATAGGATTAGCTACATGGAATTATAGCTTAGCTACGTATGTGCACACAGATGTATTAATTCGGATGTCACAACTACAACGGTGAAATGTAGCGATCAGCTGTCGGCATGCATGAGCCCCTCGTGCAAGTTGCTCCCTCTAGAATGATGATGACACTCATCAGTCTGATTGCAAAGGGGGCTGTGTGTGGTCACGTGGTAGACAAGATGGCCGCCGAGACAGGTCAGAAGAGGCCCTTGCGGGATCAAGCGGCGCACGAGCACGAGAACGTTCTCTCAGATGACCTCTACTCCGTGAAATGCGTCAGAGAAGAAAGGAAACTAAAGGGATCAAAGTAGGTCATTATGCCACAATCGGTGTGCACAACGCGCATGCCCTGTCTAGTGCAGTATAGAGGATCTATGTCCGTACCAAGGGCGGGCCAGCACGGAGGATTTCATGGGCATGCATGCGTACCTGGGAAACCTGAGCGGGACTGTAACAGGATGAGCATATTCTTTCACAAATTCAAGCCATTGCGCACTAGGCGAGCTGGAAATGACGTAGCCTCGCGTGGCCAGGCCCTTTTCCGCTGTTGCGATTGTGCACAAGTGTCTGGCCACGCTAGACTAGGAATGGCGTACCACTCGTGCATCCCTGGCATGCAGGAGGGGAGTGATACTTGCGTAGATTAAGGCCGGACCTGCGACAGTTTCAATGTGACTGTTTCTGTGCCATTGTTTGCAGTCCAGTAGTTTCTCACTTCAATACACCGCTTTAAGTAGCATACACAACACATGGTATGCAATATACTGTATGTATATATATATACATACGTATGTATATTTGTATTGGGACTTGTAGACATTACCCATACTAATGTATAATAGTGTGCTAGCACCTACATTCCAACAGTGGAATTGTAGGCTGTGAATACAGCTGAGTGAGAACTTAACGAGATGCTTGAGACGGCTGCCTCCTTCGCAGTGATGGCAACACACTGTGCGTGCATGTGTGCGTGCATGCATGCGTGCGTTCGTGTGTGTGCATATGCAGTCTGGTTGTTTCAGTGTGCGCCAAGATGCCTCATCTCTACTATATCCACAAGACAGTGACCCTGTGCTCCATTACTTGTGTGGCATTGCCCTCCTCTCACTCCTCGCCTTCCATATCTCTTCTACAACCTGTACAAATGCAGTGAGGTTGTCACCTTCTTCAACTTCTCCAAGGCCTCCATCGGCTCTGGGTCTTTTGCTCTCCCCTGGGCCATGAAGCAGAGTGGCATTCTCGTAGGCTCTGCAGGACTTGTCCTTTTGGGAGTAGTCAGGTGAGTGCTACATACGTGTGTGGTTTATGTGTGTGCGTGCAGGCATGTGTGTGTAGGCATGCATGTGTGCTTGCAGGCATGTGTGTGTAGGCATGCATGTGTGCGTGCAGGCATGTGTGTAGGCATGCATGTGTGTAGGCATGCATGTGTGCTTGCAGGTGTGCGTGCCTACGTATGTACGTGCGTGCATGCATGTACATGTGCATGCTTGCATACATACATACATACATACATATCTAATACACTAGATACCCTGTGTGCTCCTATCATGTCCTAAAGTATGTTGTATGTGGGAGAATCAAGCAGCTAGCTAGTGATGTGCTACAATAAACAGAGAGCACAGCAATTAGCAATGCACCCTGGCTCCCAATTTCAGGAGGTAGCGTTTACTTAGATCTATGCACTTACATTGTACATATAGAAAAAGTGCTCTTTTATTTATTCCATGAAATAGCAAGCAGAAGAATAGCTTGTAGACAGACAGACAGACAGACGAACGGACAAATGTACACTGTGCATTGTGGTACAATGTGGCATGAAGAGCCAGTACTGACACCTCATAGCGCATATGGTACACTGTTTACACATGCGTACATATGTATGTATGCATACATACATACATATGTATGTACTTGCTTTCTGTGTGTGCAGTGCCTATACGATGCAGCTGATTCTTCAGTGCAAGCATCATGTCACAAAGGGGCTTGCCCCAGATGATAAGCAAAAGTTCACATTCACTGACATTGGCAGAGCAGCCGGTGGGGTGATAGGGAAGTGGAGTGTCGACTTTTCAGTGATCCTCTGCAACATTGGTGTCTGCGCTGGCTACACTGTCTTCATTGCTAGCAACATTCAGGTCGGTAAGGAGGTTGAAGGCAGAGCTACCCCCATTGACAGCTGTACGTACCCTGTTTTGCATACGTAGTCAATTCTACCTTCCCTGACTGTCCTTTGTCCACTTCACTTATGTCACATTACTTCTCACTTCCCCTTCTTCCTTCTTCCACTTCCATCACTATTCTCCCTCCCCTCCCTTCTTCTCCCTCCCTTACCCCTCCCCCTCCCCCCTCCCTTCCAGTGGGCCATCAGCTGTCTACCTGCACATGTGCAAGGTCCTGAGCACCAGCTTCACTTGTCCATATACGATGTGTACGCAGTCCTCATTCCCATACTGATTCTACTCACCTTCCTCCCATCCTTCAAGTACCTTGCATATGCGGCCTACATCGGAATGGTGTTCTTGGTTGTAGCCATGGTGGTGAGTTGTTGTACGTATGTCTGTCTGTCTGTCTGTCTGTCTGTCTGTATGTATGTATGTATGTATGTATGTATGTATGTATGTATGTATGTATGTATGTATGTATGTATGTCTGTGTGTGTATCTATGCACATGTAGTAGATGGGGCAGGGAAGATCAACTGGAATCTGTAACATACGTATGTACGTTTGTATTGTACTAAGTTCTTAGAGCTTGCATGTTGTACTGTGTGTGTATGAGGGTGGTACGTATGAGGGTGTACCGGTATGGTACTATACATCATTGGATGGCTGATTATTCATCATGCATTTGCCTGTGTTGTGTGATGACCCACCCACCTACCTACGTATAATCCACTCAACATCACACGTGTTGAACATTTGCCTGCTCATCTTGCTCTGTATAGACTGTCTATGCATATGGCATTGGGCAACCTTTCCAAGGTGTGGAAGTTGGCATCAGCTACTACGAGTGGAAGACTCTGCCGCAGTTCTTTGGAGCGGCAGCATTCCTCTTCTGTGTTCACACAATGGTGAGCTGAAACATTCCTCTTCTGTGTTCACACAATGGTGAGCTGAAACATCCCTCTTCTGTGTTCACACAATGGTGAGCTGAAACATTCCTCTTCTGTGTTCACACAATGGTGAGCTGAAATGCACATGCCAAACCTCTCTCCCTTCTGCCCCTCCTTTCTATCCCTCTTCTCCCTCCTCCTTCTTTCCTGCTCTCCCTACCTTCATCCTCTCCCTTCTCAATTCATGTCATTTTATATTTCTGCTGTAACTCTTACTCTCCCCCGCTAGCCCCTCCCACCCCGGTGGTGCCCACCTGGGTACAAGACCTTAGGTGGAGAGGGTCTAGCAAACTGGACTAGTCTTACTTGTAAATGGTACAGTAGAGATTTACTGTGTAGTAGTAAAGACTAGAGTATGCTGTAGTACAATGTTTGTAGTAGAGAACAGACACTGGACATTGTGAAGGTGCTTTGGTGGGCCCACTGGTTCACCAGGGAGGGTTAACTGATTGCAAGATACATTGACTCTCCAATGTTCCCATCTCATGTTAGGTTGTTCCTTTGGAGTCCAACATGAAGCGGCCCTGGAACATGCAGTATGTCGTTGACGCTGCAGCCATCATTGTGGTGGGCGTCAACCTCCCATTTGCCATCTACGCCTACCTCCTCTTTGGAGAAGCAGTCAAGGGCTACTGCTTTGAAAACCTGTTTGGCATCTACCCAGACATCGTGAGGTAAGAATTACGTATGCTGATTTGAAACGTACATACCAATTGTCCAAGTGACTGCAGTTTTCACCCCACTCTGTATCCCATTCATCCCTACTATCATTTTGGAGCATTTCTTCCCTTCCTCATGTCTCAGTTTCGTCACTACTTCCTATATCTTTGTACATCATCCTACCCCTCCCCCAACACTCTTTCTCTCCTCTTTCCCCCAGCCCTCTTTCACTTCTCCTTCCCCCAACACTATTGCTCTCCTCCCTCCCCCAATGCTCTTTCTCTTCTCTCCCCTGAACACTCTCTCCTCCCTCCCCCAATACTCTTGTTCTCCTCCCTCCCTCAACACTTGCTCTCCTTCCCCCTCCCCCAAACACTCTTGCTCTCCTCCCCCCTCCCCCAACACTCTTGCTCTCTGTCCTCCTCCTTCTTCAGACTCACACTTGCGGTGGAGCTAACACTCACTTACCCCATTGTAATCAAGCCCCCCAGTGACGTAGTGGAAGAGATTGGAGTGCTCATTTATAACTGGGCAGTAAGTGAAGTAGGGGGAGGGGTGCGGTGGAGCTACAAGGTGACCCTCACAACCAAGGATGCTGACTGTAAACATTGGTATCCTTTAAATTAACCGTTAAATTAACCCCAATATTAGCAAGAAGTGTCACCTTGTAGCAGAGGAGAGGTCATGGTGAATTTGAGTGCCTTGTGACTGTACATATGTACGTATGTGGGATGGTTCATGGTGGCGTGTGCATGAATGTATTCTCGCTATTGGTATTCACTCTTTTACTGACCTGTTGTTTCTTTCGTTTTCAGCATCAAGATCTTGGCTATGAGCAGATTGGTGATGTAAGTGAATTACTGTATGTCTGAGTGTGTGTGTGTACGTGTGTCCTGCACGCTGGATTCTACAATTCATTTTTTAATATGTATACATTTGTTGCATGAAGCCTCTAGTGGTATTTTTGACCCGTCAATACCATCTTACATACGTATGTACACACCTTCCTGCCAATTGGACTCCACAGTCCTCCCTGCCACAGTCTACACTGCATACTACATTACATATGTATATCCCTCTCGCCTTCCCCCACCACATGCTGACCCTGCCACACACACACACACACACTCACACACACACACACACACACACACACACACACACACACACACACACACACACACACACACACACACACACACACACACACACTGCAGGAGACACCAAAGTGCACAGTGAGATGCCATGGACTGAAATCAGCTATTCAATTCATGCTGAAGCCATACTCCCGTCTCCAAGGTGTAGGGAGGAAGGTTGTCCGCGGCGTTATGGTGTGCAGCATGCGTGCAGTACTGGTCCTGATGGCCTTTGCCATTGCCGCTCCTATCCCCCACTTCGAGCTCGTAGTTGCTCTTGTGGGTGGACTGGCTACCACCATTGCGGCCTTCATCCTTCCGCCTGCCTTCCACCTTCTCCTGTTCTGGAAGCTAAAGTCAAAGCCAGTCGCTGTGCTTAACATCATTATACTCCTGTTTGGTGTGGTAGCTAGCACCGTTACCACGGCGACCACTATTATGCAGATTGTTGCAGCTGGTCAGGAGAAGCCCATCTTTTGCTATGCAGACCACACTAATGCGACTGTACTTGCTCACGCCACCAACAGTACTGGGTACCATCTCTACCTGTGATGGCCACTCGTTGAACAGATTGTTGTGGTATACTATAATTTGAGATGTTTTTAGTTGTGTGCACACTGATATTTTTGCGTGAATGCATGGTAATGTTCTGGCATTTGGGCGTGCAGTGTGTGCATATTAAAGTGAACAAGTTGTATTGGCCGGCCTCAGAAAAGGCCATGATGTCCAATTCCCTCCAACAATAGAAAGCTATAATATTATATAGATGAGTGTTGAATGCTGACAGGACCTTACAGCACTTTATTATCAGGTCTTCAGGAGTCGATTGGCACACTTTAACCACAATAAAATTCCAGTGTACAGCACATGTAAAGAGGGCTCCTAGCATACGTACATATGTAGGTATATGGGTATGTAGGTCTGTAGGTACTGTATGTTAGTGCAATATTATATTACATGGGTACTCCAAATATTATGACATCATGATTTGGTTGTGTACGTACATTGTACATTGCCGTGAACTGGTCAAAAGTAGTGTTATGAGCACATGGACAGAACTGCAACTATATCAACAGGCATTAACTTTGCAGTGCACAGACAAAATTTAATCATTGGAAATGTACATAATTGAAAGTTATGTGACACAATTTGCATAAAGCTATAATTTTACATGTGTATTTACAATAATGAATATTATACAGACATTATATACATATTAATTTGGAATGGGTGGGCAATTCATAGTGCTATGTTCAAATACATACGTATGTACATATTAGTAGGTGTATGCTACGTATGTGCTCAGCACCTGTGTACATGCATGACTGCTCCATCTATGCAGTTTTCCACTGTGGGATGGTTGCCATCTTGCATTGGTTACAGGGTGCAAAGAATGTCCACCTGAGTGTGATGTGGACGTCCAAGGCTAACTTTGTTTCTTCCGCCTATCCTCTTGGTCTGCCTGTGTTTGCGTAGAGATCCCTTCTTGAGCAGTGTCCTCACTGGAGGAAGCCCACCTCCTCCAATATGGATAATGGCACACACACTCCTAATGGAGCTTGTCTGTAGGCTGCTGGCTTCCAACTCTGCAGGTTGCTTCATTGGGTGGCTAGCACTAGTGGGTGGCGAGGTGGGGAGAGGAGGGAGGGAGGGCAGGTTGGGTGTGGCAGGAAGTCCTAGCTCCCCACCAGAGTCATGACTACATCGGAAGGAGTATGGATCACTGAGGCGGGTGACAGTGACAGCTTTTAGTGTCTTGCTCCATGACTTTGTGGATGCTGCTAATTTTGTTTGCGTTGAGGTAGTTGTATTCAGCACATGCTCGGGCCACAGCTGCTTTCGACTCCTTTTTGCTCTTCTCTTGTTCGTACTGCTGGTAGCAAGTGACCGTCCCCTTCTGACATTTGCTGACGGCTGCATCACATCAGCCTTATCATCATAGCCCGTACCGACACTGGCTCCTATGTCCACTTCCCGAGCCTCACTGCTATCTGCCTCACCTATTTGGAAACTGGTTTCTGCTGATAGCCCCTCCAGTGTGCTGTAGTGTTGAACAGGACTGCAGTCCCATGTGGCCCTCACTAGCCTGCTTGGCCGGTTGCCAAGCAGTGGAGTGCTGGATAGAGGACGCAAGTCATTGGGACCAGCCACGTCCTCTGCCGTGTCATCCATTTCCTCCATACCAAGATCATCCGATAAGAATGGGCGCTTTCCCAGCAGTGTAGACCGATGCGACGGTGACAGCTCGGTGAGGTCTCGGGATACCTCTCCTTCGCCGCTGTGTATTTGAGCAGCTCCAGGTGTAGAGTTCCTGGACACCCTACTAGCTGCAGACGAATGACAGCCAGTACTGCCACTGACAGCGTCCACAGCAATCAGTGGTGAATGTTCAACAATCATAGAAGCCTGCGCAGGTACTTCACTACTGCCAGCGAAGTCCATGCCAGTGTCATTGCAGCTTTCTCTCCGCTTGCAGTGCACCTCTTCCATGGAAGGCCACTCGGCCTCCTGCGGTGGACTACAGGGAGGCTTGTCTTGTAGTGGAACCATATCCATGCCTGCATCAGCCACCCTGATGTCATCCAGCATGGTCCTCATCACCTCAGTAACTTCCATACATTCACTTCCCTCCTCTTCCTCCTCTCCAACCTCAAATGAATCGTCCACATCAACTAAAGCCTGCCCAATGCCTGGTGAGTTGTTAGTGAGGTTTGCACTACCCACACCAGGACTAGAATGGTCTCTCAGCGTATGTTCTTGCAGGCTCTGCTGCCGTGCTTCGCAGTGGGAAGGGGAACCAGTAGTGTAGCTAGTCTTCAATGGCGTTTGTACACAAGGAGTGTTAGTCTGGTTGTTGCAGCTTGTTTGGCTTGGGGTAGCAGATTTGATTGAGGCCAAGTCAGACTTTGGTGATTTTGGAGAACCACTTTCTTCTGCCATCGCTACAACACCTCTCTCTACATGCATGCTGTTCACTGATGGGGTGTTGGTACTCGCTGTGCCCTCACTGTGTAGGGTACTCGCTGTGCCCTCACTGTGTAGGGGACAACACGTCAGCTCCATGGAGACAGGCTCTAAATTGTAAGAGGTCACACCCGACAGCTGAGGTCTGGCACTCACACCTGCAAGTTGGGCACTGTACAATGCCTCAGACGTGCAACTCTTGTCTCTCTGCACTACTTTGTCTGCCACTGCTCCATGTGGTCCAGTTTCAGCTTGCTGGAGTCGGTTGACTGTCCTGTGTGCACTATTCTGGGCAACATGAGGGGCATCTACGGGAGGTTTTCTCTGGGTGGTCACCAAGGGTGAAGTCACTCTCGTGTTTCTGCAGAGTACATTGTAAGCATGAGAAGAGAGTGATTGGGAACAAGTCATGCAAATGATAATGCAAGTGTGTGTAACATGCAAAACCTTGCTGACTATGGTTGCTGTATTATGTCTGTTGGATTTAATGTATGGGATAACGTTTCTAACTGTTTGTATGTATGTATATGCCTGTACACTACATGTGTGTATGGATGACGCGAGCTCCTTGCTGCTGCTTGTACCTGTTGATGAAATGACACATTATGCTCTCTGTAGTTTTGGTAGTACTTACACTGAAGAGGCATTGGGGTAGGGCTGGGATGACTGTGATCGAGACTCTGTGCCTGCTCTGCTTGACGGAGCTCTGAATGTACCTGCAGTCAAAATGGGAATGCACTGCAGTATATATTACATCAGTGACTGTCCCATGCAGAGCATTGCACTATGATTATACAGTAGGATGGTTGCATACGGGCACAGTCATATATACTGCACGCATTTCAGTACACAAACTGACTCATGCTCGCTGCAAGAATAATCAAGTAAACCCGTTCAGCACTAACCACTCTGTTATGTACTATTGGCCACCTTTAACACATATACCACAATATATGCGTATGCAAATGCATCTATATCATGTCCGCCATGCTGGACCTACAGAAATGCCAGCCCAGCTGCAATGCAGTGCCCTCAGACTGCGCTCAGTTGTGAAAACGTAGCTATGTATACGAATCTGGGCGTCCCAGGTAATGTGTGCACCCAATACAAACTGTATAATATATTTTATATAACCTGTATTCACGACTACACTGCACTGTGCATACCGCTAGCGCCACTCCGCGTTCTTCTACTACTTGCCCCTGGGCCAGTGGAGGGTGCTTCTGAGCTGGTACTTGGCGGCGTGAGGTCTTTGATGTAGGAAGGCGTAGTCGGGGTGGGCAGGCAACTGGCTCCTCCTTCCTCCAAGGCGTCTGGAGTGGTCAGCCGGCTACTGCTTGTCTGCATCACCTTCAACGGGCAGCGCTTGGAGTACGTTCGAACGGTCTTGCTACCATTCCTCCCCATGCTGCGCCAATCAACTCCGCACTCGAGGGTATAGCTACCAGACAAGGATACACAACACGGACACGCTAGCTTACGCAGCTCTGCAGGTGCACTCTATAGGTGCACTCTATACCAATGTATGGCGAACCTTGTATTCGTTGGAGCTGCAAAGAAGAAAACCGCCCAATTCAAACCCTCTTTTGCTGCGCTGTTTGTTGTCGCTGCGCGGGTCGCGCGTTCTGGTGGTGCTTCGCGCGTCCGGGTATACGGTAAACATTTCGGCGGCAAATTATACAGTACACTTTAGTAAATATACTCGTTATATTCATACTATTTATCACTATTAGTATTGATAATCTAGGCTATGTATGCACCATAAATTGGTCGTATATACTACACCCTCACAAGCCTGAGGTAAGCATCTTACTTGTTTCATTCTGTTTCTAGCCGCTTTTTGAGTGCGAATGACTGTCAATTGCAATTTTTTTACATGTAAAGTTGTTCCGTTAACACTTTAACGGGCTTAGCTTTGGCTTGACTCCGAATTATCATGTGAATTCGATTCATAAGATGCATGCAGCTGTAGTACTTGTGCCTTTTCTAAGCACCACCAACACAGCCAACCAGATGGTAATAACTGCGCATTCTTTTTAATGTGTACAACCGTTGGTACTGCCAACCTGGTGTGGCTGGTTAAATAGCTGTAGCTATGGTGTCCAGTGCCAGTGGTGGTGGTGGTCATTCTTAAACGAATGTCCTACTTCTGGGCATGTTTTCATTCGTTTGAATTACTTTAAGTAGTACATTCTACATTGTAAGTACAAGGCAGAACATTTGACCAGAGTGTCATAGTTCAGTTCACTATACATACATGCATACACACATACATCCTCCCTTATCCCATGTTCCGTACACAATACTGTACTAAACTACATGCATGTGTGTATATTATGTGACACTGTCTATTTCCTTTGCAGCATGGGGAAGATCTTTGGTAATCTCGGTGTGCATGCACGCCACATCATTCAATACAGCTTGTCTCCGTTTGAGCAGAGAGCATTCGCAGGCTTCTATACTAACAGTCCGGGCAACCTGTTGAGACGGTTCATGGAAGAGGCGTTCTATATTGTGCCCGGGATGACCACGGGCTTCCTTGTGTACTACTACGCCAAGAAAGACTTCAACCGGAGACAGAGGAAGAATCCCGCAGACTACGAGAACGAAGAGTAGTGTGTATGTAACCCTAACTTATCCTGATGGGTGTATGTAACTTTCGCACATTGTCTATTGCTCATGTTCTACCGTGAAGATAACGGTGATGGTGGTATTGCTGTAGGTAACTGCATGTGGGGTGCACGTCTGAGGATGATCACTCCACACAGTTCTGTATGGCTACATAGTTACGTCTGGCTGAGGGCGCTTAATCGATTTCATCGCCCTCGGCGTTTCAATGGGCCCGTAGGCGTCTAGCGAGGACCGATGGTCACCTGAGCATTCACGTGCACGAGGACGAGATGGTCGCTCCGGTGCACGAAATCTCTTTCGTCCTAAACAACGAACAGGTAACCGTCACTGGCACGGACCCCAATGTGACCCTCAACGAGTGGATCCGCTCCCAGCCACGCCTGAGCGGGACCAAGCGGATGTGCGGCGAGGGCGGGTGCGGGTGTTGCGTGGTGACGGGAGTGTGGAAGGACCCCGCTTCAGGAGAAGAGGTCACAGCCGCTCTGAACTCGGTGAGGCTAGAGGGCGCCTCCTTGTGCGCAGTTTCACAACAACAACAACACTTGTAAGGACTTCTTGTTTTGTGTGAAGTTTTGAGTGGCTAGGTAGGATTTCCATGTATGGCTATATATGACTAGCTTGTTGCACAATAGCCAAAAACTTGACAATTTGTCAGACGTTTCGGTAGCCAACTGCTACGTACCTTCATCAGTGAATGATAATGAAAGCACTCTACTACGTACTAACAAAACACACAAAGAAGCAAGAAGAAACCTTTGTGTGTGTGCCCCATGCACACTCACTCCACATGAGTGTAAAATGTCTATGCTGCTGCATATTGTGGCAACTTGATGCATTGTTATGCCATTTGCCAGTGATTGACTCACAAGTCTTTCTAGCTGTGGATCGGTAGTTCTTTTAAATATTGTTGTATGTGCCAGACAAATCCCGTGCAGCAAGGAGTTGCATTGAGTTGTACAGACGTTGTTGAGTGTTCTTTGAAAGAGTTTCTACTGAGACATCACACAATGCAAGCATGGTTAATCACTTTGTGATGTTGTGCTCATTGTCTGCAGTGCTTGTGTCCGCTGTACTCTGTGAATGGATGGAAGATTACGACAGTCGAGGGCATTGGAAGGTTTGTACTGACTAGATCTACTAGAGCAGTCTAAGACTAAACTAGACAGCACTACTGGTGCACACTCACTCTGCCTGACCCGATGGAAAGGTATCCATTCCAAGGGGCAGAGCTAAGAGCACTTTGCAGCACAATACTGTCACAGTTTCTTGCATCTGGCTTTCATAGTATGTACACACGTAGTTCTGCTACACATGCAAACTTATGTAGCTCCACATGATCAATTCCTGCACACACTTTGTCTGTATGATCTGGTATAGTAGTACTGGGTCTTCAGTCTTCATAGCCATGGACTGACTTTATATCTATTATAGTCTAGTGTAGCCGTGGACTAAATTTAGTCTACTGTATCTCTGTAAGACAAAGGCATTCATACCGACTGAAACGAGTTCACTGGCCCAGTATGATCAAACATTTTGACAGCTGTACAGCTGTCTTCATCACTGGCATAATATACAAACAAAAGGTGTGAGCCCGCTTAAATACATTAGCAGTAAGTAAAAGGGTACAAACTGGATAATATTACTCCTGTTAATGTAATTATGCGAGCTCACACCTTAAATTTGTTTGTATTTCACCACTGATGAAGACAGCTGTATGGCTGTCGAAATGTTTGGCTTTCCTAATCATTCTTGGGTAGTAAATTGCGTGTTAAAATCAGTCACGCGTGTACCTAGCCGCAAAGGTTTCTTTGCAGGCATTTGTACTGTTACACATGTAATGAACGACCTCGTACTGTTACACATGTAATGAACGACCTCATACTGTTACACATGTAATGAACGACCTCATACTGTTACACATGTAGTGAATGACCTCAAGCCAAGGCCATGCACTGCAGTGTAAGCTGGTCGCACACAACCTCTTTCCTACCACATGTCTCCCTTTGCCCCTCTGCCCAGCTCCTCCACTGGCTACCATCCCGTACAAGAGAGGATTGCTCAGTACCACGGCAGCCAGTGTGGCTACTGCACCCCGGGCTTTGTGATGACCATGTACAGGTGAGCTCTCAGCAATCAGAATCTGCGTGGGCACATTCACTGCTAGCTACCACATTTGTTGGCCTATTTTACATGTGTGTGTGCATACATACATACATACATTTGGTGGGTGTGCGTGTCAGAATAAGCCATAGTTGTGTGGAGGGAAGGAACGTTGCTCATTGGAAGTGCAGTTTCTCTGTGGATGGTGTAGTGCGTGTAGGTAGGGTATGAGGTGCAGGGTATAAGGATAAGGCTATGAACGTACATACTGTAAGAGCAGTGGCCCCTGTAGTGTACACTTGAGCATGCGTACATATTTTAACTACATGTGCAAGTATAAGTGTATTATAATATACATAATTATATACATGTATACTATTGTATATTGCTGTGCCGAGTAGTTGCACCCATTCACACGTCTGTCGTGAGCTGCTGTGTTTGTACATTCTTATGTATGTATGTAGCTGCCTCCAGAACAACCCAAAGCCCAGCAGACAGCAAGTGGAGGACAGCTTTGACGGAAACATCTGTCGCTGCACTGGTAAGAGTAACACCTATAGCTTCAAACATAGCTCACAGCCCTTTGTGTAGAGCAATTGTCTTTTTTACAATAACATGCCTTATACTCTACATACTGTATATACATATGTACAGTAGTACATTCTGTATTCTGCATTGATTGTAGGGTATCGTCCTATCCTGGATGCAATGGGGTCATTTGCGGGTGCAACTGGCCCTGCTGACATTGAAGACCTCTCATCCAAGCTGTGTCCCAAGACCCACCAGCCCTGCAAGGCTCCAGGTCGGGTGTGTGCAGGGAGCAAGGCAGACGGTGGCACTGTGTGGTTTGCGGCAAAGACTGTTGCAGATATCTTCACTGTGTTTGCACAATTCCCGGGGAAGTCCGTAAAGTTGATTGGTGCTGACACTGGAAGAGGTACGTATGGATGTTGGAGGGAGGGTGGGTGTATTTGTTCATGGCTGAGTGCATTCATTCATCTACGTACTTGTGAATGCATGAATCAGTTCATACCAAAAGTGTACCTACATACGGTACATGTCACCAGTTACTTACGGAATGTTGCGGATTTGCCGCGTAGGTTTTTTTGCGAATCTCCGAGCGGCGAAGTGCGGATGTCCGTGAGCCTTCCGCGGAATCATCGCTGGTTATCTGCGGAACATCCGTAGGGCACCCGCTGAATGTTCCGCTGAAGGTTTGCGCAGAACGTTCGAAGAAGATTAGCTTCACGTAGTCAGCGTAGCCAGTGAATTATGCAATCCCACTCCATCCGTGGGTGGCTGTTACTCAGGATACGGGCATGCAGGTGTCAGAATAGTTGTGGTCACCGCGATGTTTGTTTAATAATAAGCACGGTTCCGCGGACTCAGCACAGATGCAGACAATCCACGGATTCACTACAGACAATCCGCGGATTCACTACAGACGCTCCGCAGAGATGCCGAATACATTCCGCTAATTTTTGCGCAGGTTTTCACGGAAAGCCGCGACGGATTACATGCATACATACATACATACATACATACATACTGTTTTCATATACAATAATACAAACACCAGGGTGTTCACCCCATATAGCACTATGATCAAAACAAGAAATTAAAACTCATGATCAATAGGGTCTTGCATACATACATACATACTTAGTTTTGCTTTGCCTTTCTAATGTCTAATGTGCTAAGTATGTTCTAACATAATACACCTATTACATACGTACATATGTATGCACTGTTGTTTGGCTCAGGGATTTTCAAGAATGCCGCTCTACCAGATGTAATTGTGGACCTCAAGCAAGTGCCTGAGCTCTGCACTGTGAAGGTGCGTATGTATGTATGTATGTATGTATGTACATGTATGTATATACTTATTTGTTGACTCAGAACATTTGGCAGAATGGTGTGCATGCATGTGCGCATGTAGTGTCATATTTTTGTCATGATGACTGGTAAAATGTAGTATTTTCTCACTCCTTACACTAAGGTACCCCTCCCCTCCCCTCTCCTGTCGTCTCCTTCCCTCTCCCTTCCTGTGTCGTCATGTCCATGTGCCATGCTAAAGGTGTCTGCCTCCAGTTTGGTCGTGGGTGCTTGTGTGACCCTCACTCAGCTGATCGAGGCTCTGCAAGCCAACACAGCCAAGTCCTCCTCCTTCCCTGCCCTTGCCGAACACCTTTTGGCAATTGCTAATGTGCCAGTGCGGAATGTAAGTTTGACATGCACAGCACATGCACCGTGCGTGGTAGTTACTGTAGCCTGGGTAAACTGTCAGCTGTACAAATGTACGTACATATGTACGTACATGTATGTATGTGGCTGCCTTTGCCATATACAGTGTATCTGGTGCTAACCTACGTAGCTGGGTAATCTAGGGGTGGAATCTGTGAGTTGATTTCTTCTGTAACTCGCTCAAAGATCCCACATAGAAGGCCTTTACAGCCATGTGTCCTGAGTGAATCTACAGCTGCCACGTTACCTCACTAGCTAGCCAGCACACACACACCCTTTAGGGTATGTGAAAGTGTTGGCCAATGTCCATTGACAGGGCGTGTCCACTCTTGTCTGCCCCTCCCATCCAGGTGGGGACTTGGGCTGGCAACCTAATGCTGACCCACAGCAATGACAACTTCCCATCAGATGTATACACCATAATGGAGGCTGTGGGGGCCAAGGTTACCATAGCAACATCAGCTACAGATTCTAAGAGTTATAGCCTTCAAGACTTTTTGAGTGTTGCCATGACTACAAGTGTGATTGTTTCCATGGAGATCCCATTCCTTGCAACCACTGAACAGTTCAAGTCATTCAAGGTTATGCCTCGTGCTCAGGTCAGTGCCTTGTGCAGGTGCCAAGTGGACAGGCATCGCAGGCATACATGCAAACGCATGCATGCATGTACAGATGCATACATGCATGTACGCATACAGTTCTGGCATTCTTGACAAACAGAGATGCTTTTGTGTTTGGGTGCGACCATGACTGTCCCGACTCTGCTCATGTTCCCTCTGTACCTACCCACCTATGTAGAATGCTCATGCCTATGTGAACGCTGGCTTCCGCATCAAGGTGGTCCCCACCTCCCTCACAGTGTCAGGCATACCCTCATTTGTGTTTGGAGGCATCGCAGAGCACGGGGTGAGGCTCCAGTACATACGTACATGCGTACTACAACTGTGTACAACTGTGTACACCTGAGCTGTGTCGCTGAGTGCTGTACAATGGGCTGTACTAACTACAGCACCAGTTGTGAATGTTGTACTTAGCTGTTGTCTTGAACGGATTCTTGGAGTTGTCCACATGTTGATACACGTACGTAGTCTGTGCTCTGAATGGCAGTATGCTGTGATGGCTGGTGCTTGTGTTTCTGCTCATGCCTGGTCAGGTTCATGCCACAATGACGGAGAGCTACCTCATTGGAAAGTCCCTTGACAATGTGCAGACCTTACAAAGTAAGCTGTGACTGGCCTATGAGGAGTGAATTTTCTTTATTGTATGCCCACTATAAATCCTCCCCCCTCCCTCTTCCCTCCCTCCCCTCCCCTCCCCTCCCCTCCCCAGCTGCCCTTGTCTACTTGCAGAAGGAACTGATCCCTGACACCCCACCAGTGGCGGCCAGTGCAAAGTACAGGAAGAGCCTGGCTTGTTCTCTCTTCTACAAGGTACGTATTTCCACTGTCACACATGCAAACTCTCTCTTTTGTTCGGGCTAATATTCAGATACAGCTAGTCATGTTTGCCAGGACACTGTACCTTTGTACGTAGCTCTTCCCACCATGCTCTCCCTAACTATACTCCAACCCTCTCCCTCTCACTGTACTCACACACACACACACACACACACACACACACACACACACACACACACACACACACACACACACACACACACACACACACACACACACACACACACACACACACACACACACACACACAGTTCTACCTCTCCTGCATACCCAACAAGCTCACTCCCCGAGTGCACTCTGCGGCCATCCCGTATGTCCGCCCCATCTCCAGTGGGGCGGAGAGCTACCAGACCGACCCCTCCCAGTATCCCGTGACCCAATCACTGCCCAAGCTGTCGGCCCTCCAGCAGGCATCGGGGGAGGCCAAGTACACCACTGATGTGCCCGCACTGCCGGAGGAGGTGCATGCTGCTTTTGTGCTCAGCACCATTGGGAATGCAAAGATTCTCTCAGTGGACCCGAAACCTGCCCTGGTATGGAGTGCGGGGATGGTGCTCCAGTGGGCCCATTAGACTGTGTTTGTGCGCATGTGGGTGGGTGGGTGGGTGTGGGTGTGTATTTGTTTGTAGCTACAGTATGTATGCATATGCGTACATGCGTCATGTGTTAACCATATGCCCTCACCTTCAAGGGAGGTGTACATATGGCGAATAGATCTTGATGAACAAATACCTAGCAGAATCAATCAATCAATCAATCAATGACAACTGACTGCTCCTACGTACATATTGCTCATCAAGTTCTATTCGCCAGTTGTCACAACATATCAATGAGTCTCTACAATCAGGTATACATAGTCATTCACAGTTACGTACATACATGCATACACACGTAGAGCTGTAGGACACTATTAGAAGTGCAAAAACCACTGAGCCCCAAGTCTCTGCACTGAGGTGCACACTCATGATTGTACTCAAGTCTGCTCTTTTTGGTCATTTCAGAGCGTCAGTGCATAGTCTTCTTCCTATCCCTCGTCCTTCTTCTGTGTACGTACGTCCGTGTGCTGGTTCATGGTATTGAGGCCCGCCTCTTACTTTGCTTATGTCCATCCTCCCCACCCTCTGTCTGTGCAGGCCTTTCCTGGAGTGTTGAGGTACGTGGCTGCAGCTGACATCCCAGCGGGCGGGCAGAACAATGCTCTCTCAACAGAGTTTTACAAGCCAGAAGAGGTGCTTGGTTGGGGGAGGCCTCACATGTGTTTGTCATGTGTACATATGTACGCTCTGCTTCACAGTGATTGCTGTACCGTCAGGAAAGTACAGGGAAGGGGTAGGATAGGGAATGTCTGACTTTGTATTCACATATTGAGTAGAATGGGTGCTACAAGAAGTGAAGGCACATACACAGCATTTGCTGGCAGGAAAAGTCCAAGAACAGACTGTAGACTATGTATACACCTATCTACATAATTACTAAGATTCTGACATTTATGTTGCCAACAGGCGATAGAGCCACGATGGTTACTGCTGTGTTATGACACTGCATTCCTTCACCCTGTATCTTGACCCATCTCCTGGTAGGATGCAGTTGTTAAAGAAATGTACAAGTGACTTGCTCTCTGCTCCTCCTTCAGGTATTTGCTGCCAAAGTGTCACAGTACGCGGGACAGGCAATTGGCATGATCCTAGCAGGTGAGTGTGTAGGAGCCATCTGAGTGACATTGTAGTGCCATATGCATCACTTCTCATGATTGCACATGATTGATATTTTTCTTCCCTGTCCCTTCAGACACTCAAGAGCATGCTAACCGGGCGGCTCAGGCAGTGAAGGCAACGTACCAGACCATGGGACCTCCCATCATCACCATCGCTGATGCCATCAAACAAGAATCCTTCTTCCCAGACCCACCTCCGCTCAAAGTGGGCGATGCACAAGGTCAGTCCAGCACAGTGACCCTACTCACCCTCACACTGTGAGCACAGGTCACTCAGGGACTGGACCACTAGCCTCACGGCTTGTGGTGGAGTGTATCAGTCTAACGGTGTTGTGTGCACATGCAACAGAGTTGGTCCATATTGGTCCATAGGTTCATTTGCATCCATCTTAGCTATTCACAAATGGTGTGTGTGTGTTTGCTGTCCGTCTGTCTGTCTGTCTGTTGCACTGCCCTGTGCATATGCACATACGTACACACATACATACGTATATAGGTGCCATCGCGAAGGCTACCCACAAGCTGTCTGGAGAGGTATCTTGTGGAACACAATACCACTTCACCATGGAGACACAGGTGGGGAGTGGAGTGATGCAGGTCATGCTGCGGTCATGAGTGCACCAATGCTATCCCCTCCCCTCTCCACACCCACCACTGTAGACCAGTGTAGTTGTCCCAGAGGAGGATGGCTATACAGTGCATGCCAGCACTCAGTGGATCCAGCTGGCACAGAGTGCCGTCGCACTCATCCTTGGCGTTCCAGCCAACAGGTGCGTAGAGCAAGCACCAGCACTAGTAGTCTAGCACGCTAGAGGTCCCCTGCGGCAGAGAGGGTCTAGCGCTCTAGGCAATAGCACCATAGTACCTTTGCATGATGAGGAGGTGGTCAGCTAGATCAACACGCGCTTGACGCATTGGCTGTGTGTGTACGTAAGTAGCATGACATTCGTAAGTATGAGGTGACCATGCATCACTTCTCTCACACTCATCGTTCCATCCAGCGCACACTACTTAAGCTCTACTACTACTTAATTGTGTTCTGTACATTTCTGTATAATTATGGATATTTATGTAGCACTTCGCATGCATACATACGCACGTATATACATACATACATGTGCATATTGTATTATTTGTTGAATAAACAGGCAAATATTGCACATTAGCAGTTGGTGGCGCTGCTCCATGAGATGAGCCGCTACATGGCACTGCAGGAAGGAAAGTGGGACCTAGGGAGCACTCCGTGTGCCGTACATGCATTGTATGCGTTTGTAACTGCCTCTTCACTGGAGGACAGTTTTACGTGAATTTGCCACTGGGGTGCAGTCTCTCCAGGACACACTGACAGACAGCAACTTATTGGCCAACACTGAGTAGAGCCTCCCTCTGTGTTAACAATGTTGCAGAGGCTCATAGTTGGGTTGACTGATACCGATAGCGAATTAATGAGCAGCAACACAACTGTTAATAGTACTCACTAGCAGGACGTTTTTGACCCAGAGGTCTTAGTCAACTGCTGACGAAATCGCTACACTCTCCCTGTGTGTCTTGACTCCCTGCAGTGTGAATGTGACTGTCAAGCGTGTGGGCGGAGGGTACGGCAGCAAGATCTCCCGCAGCCACCAGATCACTGCAGCGTGTGCCCTTGGAGCACACCTCACTCAAAGGTGGGTGGGGTCACCTTTCGTTGGGGCTGCATAGATGGGGTTACCCTTACCTTGGTGCTGCGTGAATCATTCCAGAGCAACACATGTAGCAACAATTCAAAATACATATGATGCATCATATTTTGAATTATTGCTGCGTGTGTTGCTCTGGAACGATTTTGCTGTTTAGTAGTAGTAGTAGTTGGTGAAAAAAGGGCACATATGTACTGTATTTTGCGTTTATTAGTTGTCCACCCCACCTCTCAGGCCCGTACGCATGCACATGGACATCGACAGCAACATGGAAATGATTGGGAAGAGGATACCGTACTACACTGAATATCAGGTTGGCCTCAAGTGGCTGCTCCACAGTGCACTACAGCTTGTCTGTTAGTGTGTGCGTGCGTGCGTGCGTGCGTGCGTGCGTGCATGCGTGCATGCGTCTGTCCATGGGGAGAGGGCATGTAGTCTCACGTACGTAGCCTCACGTACCAGCCCCTATGTTGTGCTGTTTCTTCAGGTTGGCTTTGACGACAGCGGACGCATCAGTGGAATAATGTTGAACATGTACAGCAACTCAGGCTATGTGGATAATGACAACACGTTTGCTGGGGACTTCCTGTATGGATTCATTGACAATGGTTTGTGCCTAGCTGTCCTGATCAGGCTCTCATGCAAGGGATCATTGCTATGGTGACTGCCACATATTCTCACTGTACTCAGTTTTCACTGCTCTCCTCCCCTCTCCCCCCCACACACACACCCCACACACACACACACACACACCCTGCCTTCAGCCTACAACATTGCAAATTGGCTGCTCCTGCCAAAGTCCTGTAAGACCAGCCTCCCATGCAACACATACTGCCGATCACCAGGTAAGCACCACATACACACACACAGAACAGCGTGTACCGTGCTTACCACAATTCACCACTGCGTGATTCTGTGTGTCATAGCTTATTGTACATCTGTGCATAGCCTCTTCTGACAGTCTGTCGCTTTGTGTCTTCTTGTTTTTACTGTATACATATGGTGGGTAGTGAAGCAGTGAAGCAGTGTAGTGGATAGTAAATCAATGTGGTGCTGTGGCCCCCTCTCAGTTAATAATGCCCCCAGCCCATTGAGAGCAATGCACGTGCAGTTCTGGTCAGCAGTGGATATTCTTATCATTGAAATAGTACGTAATTGTGGACAGGTATTGCTCCATCCACGTTACTAGCTACGTAGCTAGCAATGATGCTCTGTAAATGACTACATGTGCGATGAATATTGTAATGCTGTTGATCCTCTTACATATGTAGGGTCTGTGCCTGCTACGTTTGTTATTGAGACAGTGATGGAACATGTGGGACAGTCCCTTGGCATTCCCCTTGAGCAGGTCCGCTATGTCAACATGTACAACCGTGGCGATGTCACTCCTCTGGGGGTTCCCCTCACCTATTGCAGCATTAAGACCATCTGGGCTGGTAAGTGCCACTGACTGTGTGTAGCCATTTACCTGCAGAGAGTATGTTGAGAAACATGCAAGCTCTTCAGAATGGTACATTTCCACGATATTATACTAGGGCATACATAAGAATGCAGGAGCCACACTGTTGTAAAGAATAATACGTTTGTGTGGTTGATTTTGAGTGCTTCTGATTCCACTGAAGTACAAACACTTGCAGGAATCAGTATCTATTTGTAGGGTGTGTCCAGGCTGTTCCATGGTCTGTTGTCTGCTGCTCACAAAGAGCTCCTACGTATGTTGCTTTCCACTCTACAATGCTGTGTCAGTGTGTTCACTCTCAGTAATGAGAAGCCTGGACTTTCTCTCATGCATTTTGTGCATTTGCTCTGTGGTCTTGCACAGTCATATGTACGTATATAGGTAACATTGCATACTGATAAATTGGTACCAATAAATTATAATGGCCAGATTGATAGAGGTGTATGGACATTGAGCCTCATTATTTTGCCCTGTAGACCTCCTGGCATCTGCTGATGTGCAGTTGCGGCAGCAAGCTGTCACTGATTACAACATGGTACTGCTCGTGTGTGGGTTAGGGGTGTGTGGGGGTGTGGGGGTAGCGTGTGGGGGTAGTGTGTGGGGGTGGGTGTTTGCCTGCATCAGCATGCATGGGTGGATGTGGATGTGTTACATTGCAATAAGTAAATTAATGCACACCTTCAATGGTACGTACTGTATGTACGTACCATGATGTACTGCATGCTCTCTCAGGCACTCCATATACGTATACCTTCAGGGGTTGTGCATTAAATGCCATATTCTAATGAGGGCATGTCATATACGTATACCTTCAGGGGTTGTGCATTAAATGCCATATTCTAATGAGGGCATGTCATAAGCAGTACTTATTTGCACTCCTACGTATACGTAGGTTACATGCAATGGGAATGCAATAGTCTGTGTATACACTACATACAGTACGGCCTACAGCAGTAGCAGAGATGTTGGCTCAGTCTTTGCTGCATGCCTTGAGTGTATTTGTGCTACGTTGTGTCCACAGGCCAATCGCTGGCGGAAGAGAGGTCTTGGTGTGGTTCCTCTCAAGTTCAGCATTGAATGGGATGGCATTCCCTACACTGTGTTTGTCAGCATCTACTCCGAGGATGGTACAGTCGCCATTGCACACGCTGGCATTGAAATTGGGCAAGGAATTAACACCAAGGTGAGTGCATAGTGCGTGCATGAACTAGCACTTAATGTGTATGGCTATCGTCCCAGCCCATTCCTTGGATGGAGAGTCCACTCTATGCATTCTTCAGGTTGCTCAAGCTGCAGCAAAAACCCTGGGAATTCCCCTTGATTACATCACCGTCAAGCCCTCCAACAGTCTGACTGGCCCAAACAGTGCATCTACCGGTGGAAGCATCTCCAGTGAGCTAAACGTTCTTGGGACCCTCCAAGCATGCGAGGAGCTCAACACGAGGATTGAGGCAGTGAGGAAGAAGATGAGCGGACAACCCACCTGGAAAGAGGTCATCCGGAAGTGCTACGATGAAAGGGTAGACCTGTCAGCCAAAGCCTAGTGAGTCCATCGATCCCTACTCACATGCTTTGTGTCTCTCTGAAAATATTGTTTCCAGTTATACGTATGTAAATTGCATCTGAATGCATGCTGTATGCAGGTTGGGTGACATGCACGTATGTTTGTAGCTGGTTTGTATACATACAGTAGCAGTGGTGTAGACTCGATCTATTCTTGAACTCACTAGCCAAAAATGATTAGATAAAGGAAGCCATCAGCCATGTTTGTATCAAGACACTAACAACTCAACTGTGCGTATATATATAGCCTCAGTGTTGCACTTTGCCTCAAACCTGCTGTTTCTTTCCCCCTGTGCAGTGTGAATGAGACGACAAAGTATGCCGCTGTGTACTTCAGCTACGGAGCATGTGCTGTGGAGGCCGAACTGGATGTGCTGACTGGACAGGCAGAGATACTGCGGACAGACATCCTCTTTGACTGTGGGCAGAGGTGGGAACCAAAGCAACTGCTGTTGTGTCTGCACTGCATGAATGTTGAACACAGTGCACACCATCTTACATGATCACTGTGAATGTCTCTGCCTTCCTTATCTCTATCCTTTCTTCTCTTCTTACCTCCTTACCTCCCACACTGCTGCATGCTCACTTTCACATACACACACACACACACACACACACACACACACACACACACACACACACACACACACACACACACACACACGCACACACACACACACACACACACATACGTACATACATATGTATATGTACGTACGTGTATACAGCATCAACCCTGAGATGGACATTGGTCAAGTTCACGGTGCATTTGTGATGGGCTTGGGCAACTGGCTGACAGAGGAAGCTAAGTTTGATGCGGAGACTGCTGACTCATAACACGTGGGTGAGTTGTTTGTGTGGCTGTGACGTGGTGTGTGACTGGGGGTATTGCTGTGGTGCTGGGAGTGTGGTTTAGTCTGGAGTGGAGTGGGTGGGTGGGTGTTTTATGGTCTTGTATTGTATGATGTACACAGTGTTTGAAAGGACAGCCTATGTGCTATTGTAGAAGTGCATGTGTGTGGTGTGTGGCTGTGCATGCATGGTGTATTGTGTGTGTGAGTGTGCGTGTGCGTGTGCATTTGTGTGTGTGTGCGTGTTTGTCACTGGCAAGTACTAACATATATGCAGGTGTTGTTGTAGTAATGCAACTTTAACTTTATATGTGATGCCATGTGTTGACATGTATTAGGAGTACAAGCCTCCGTCCTCTAAAGACATCCCAATTGACTTCCGAGTGTCCTTACTGAAGGATGCTCCAAACCCAGTGGGTGTTCTGAGGTCCAAGGGTAAGTAGAAGTGGCATCATCACCACTAGTGAGTGTGAACATGTCTAGAACTGCACATGCTTGCATTATGTGTCATTAAAGTTACAGGTGGCGTTGCCACTGAGATCTCTGGACCTAATTTCATTTTCCCATGCTCTACCCAACTTACTCTTCTTGTCTGCCCCCTCCCCTCTTCCTTCCCTTACCTCTTCACCCCCATGTCCTCCTCCTGTGTTCTCCTTACTTCCTTGCAACACAGCTTGTGGTGAGCCCCCTCAATGCATGAGTTGTGCGGCCATCTTTGCCCTCAAGCGGGCCATACAGAGTGCAAGAGCAGAGATTGGGAACAAGGATTACTTCACCCTCTGTGAGCGGCAGCACCAGCTGGTTATTGTTGGCTGGGTCCAGTCTCACTAATGCTGCAGTTCTGAACACATTGGCAGCATACCTGCTGTGCATTGTTTGTTGCGTAGCTGTGTCAAAGTCTCAGCATAATGTCACAGGACATGCATGATCTGTCCTCCCTTGATGCTCCCTCTTTTAGCATTTGGACATTTTGTAGGCATCTTACATCTTCTACTACACCCCTTACTTTGCCTCTCATCCTCCCTCCGACTCCCTGCTCCCTCTGTCTCCCTCCTCCACTCTTCTGTTCCACCCCCTCTCCTCTGCCCCTCTCCCTTCCTCCAGCTGGTCCCGCCACTGTGGAAGTCCTACAGCAAACCTGTCTTGTGGATCCCAGTCAGTTTACGTTCTGAGAACTTGCTGTATTAATCAATCACTACAATTATATACTTAATACACTGTGTGAAGTGGCAACCTGGATTGTGACGATAGTTTCTTGCAAGCTTTGATGGTCGTTGCCTTGTACTTGGTGTATATCGAATTTGTGCGATGACGTCATCTGTACAAGTATCAAAATGGCGTCTGTCAGAGGACTGTTTGCCTTGCGACAACTGGTTCCTAAACCGCGAGCTCTCGTTCCACGGAGGTTTGTTCACTTTGAAAACGGTCCTGGACAGGTGAGTGTGTGTATTGTGTATTGTTTGCTACAATTTGGACCGTTAGTTTTTCATCTACAGTGCCTGGTCTGTTGGTCCCTAGTACCGTCTCGTTGACACTCGCCCCTATTCTTGCAGTGAATATTCTAGGCCACATTAGACTGACTTTAGAATAGGTCAGTCTAATGTGGCCTAGAATCAGTCACTGGGGCTATAGGCGAGCTATGTAACACTCTTTACCTCCTAACTTGTAGCTCTCCGATGTGTACACTACATGTGTGCAGAATATCTATGCATACGCAACCAGAATGACGGAGCTGAAGTCACAGTTACTTACCCACCCCACCCCACCCCCACCAGTAACCTCTGACAAAAGTAGTGGGCCTGTGGAGCCTGTATGGAGCCTTATTACGTTACGTACACAGCAGTTAGTCATGCTTGGGGATCCCTACCCTATTTTGTCTCCTACTGTACAATGCACATCTCTTTACATATAAGAATGGCCTAATTCCACTTGCATATTTGCGAGCTATGTGTATGTATAGGTCACTTCACCATGCTATGTATTGTTATTTATATATGGTGCAATGCCAAGTTAGCATATAAATGCAGCAGGTTGCATTTTGTTTGCATGTATACCTTTGTCTCCGTAGAACCTTCCCTTTCGCACGGACAACAAGGTTCGCTTGCTAGTTCACATTCTGTGGTTCAGTGGCCTTGCGTTTTCACTGCCCTTTGTCATGGTCAAGTTCCAGCTGGACAAGAAGGCCACTTAGAGAGGTGGCCCATCGCAGTGCTGGCATGTGGATCCACTGCTGAACACAGACAAGTCTGTTTAAACTGTTAGGTCGTATGTACTTCTGTATCAGTTACTCTTAGTCAGTTAGCCAGTGGGCATCTGGTGTTCCTTACGTAATTGTAAGATTGAGAGATGATTGTTAATCGGAAATTGCATGGCTGTGAGATTATTTAGTTGTCATACCTCCAAGCCAAGCGTATATACTGCAGGCTTGGAAGATGTACTGTGAAGTTCCACTGCAGGTTGTGGCATGGAAGGGGTAAGGGAAGTGAATATAGGGCGTGCATGTTTGGCTAGTTCCTATTACAAACCATGGAGCCTCATGCACCTTGAAACTGCTGAAGGTTGAGTTTTGGGAGCACATGCTATAGCTTCCATGGACAGAAGCTGTGCATGCAATGTGTGGCAGGACAGGATCATTCCCATTATATATATAATTTTATGCATACAGCCACAGATCGAGTCTAGCAATTATACTGCAGCACCAGCTGTGTACCTGTATATCACATGCACATACAATTAATGTCTGACCTGTTGAATTCACTCACAATACTAATCTCATAGCGTCAGCTAATTTAATATTGGGGAGGTAGGTAACATGTGTATACACTTTGCATGTATGTTCAGCATTGATCATTACAACTGTGGAGTAGTAAGGTCCTTAGTCCTGATGGCGCCTCTCAAAGCACAGGCAGATTGGACTCTTGGGTGAGGCTGCCACACTGAAGGAGAACTCCAGAGGCACCTATTGTATGTATGTCAGCGAATATAGCACAACAGCAGAAATGAAGAACAGTGTGTGTGTGTGTGTGTGTGTGTGTGTGTGTGTGTGTGTGTGTGTGTGTGTGTGTGTGTGTGTGTGTGTGTGTGTGTGTGTGTGTGTGTGTGTGTGTGTGTGTGTGTGTGTGTGTGTGTGTGTGTGTGTGTGTGTGTGTGTGTGTGTGTGTGTGTGTGTGTGTGTGTGTGTGTGTGTGTGTGTGTGTGTGTGTGTGTGTGTGTGTGTGTGTGTGTGTGTGTGTGTGTGTGTGTGTGTGTGTGTGTGTGTGTGTGTGTGTGTGTGTGTGTGTGTGTGTGTGTGTGTGTGTGTGTGTGTGTGTGTGTGTGTGTGTGTGTGTGTGTGTGTGTGTGTGTGTGTGTGTGTGTGTGTGTGTGTGTGTGTGTGTGTGTGTGTGTGTGTGTGTGTGTGTGCGCGCACGCGTGTTGTGTGTTATGAGTTGAGCAAGGAGGTCCTCACCTTGGTCTCAGGTGCTGGGAGTATCCTGAACTGTCTCACAATCTCAATCAGAGTCATCTTGGTCTCCATGAGAGCCAGACGCATTCCGATACACTGCCTTGGTCCTATTCCAAATGGAATGTGTGCACAGGGGTGCTGAGTGGACCTCTGGGCCTTGTCAAACCTGCATCAGTAACACACAGAGGAGGAGCAGTGACAAACAGCTCACTCAGAGACAGCATCACCCCAGCAGCAGTATTACCTGTCCGGATTGAAAGTGTCTGGTTTGGGCCAGAGATCCTCCCGGTAGTGCACCCTGTATATGGGGCAAACCACAAACGACCCTCTCTTGATGGGAATACCCTTCACGATGCAGTCCTTGCTGCATCTGCGTAGAATCCTGCATGAGAGTGGGAGGAGTAAGGACAGAGTGGTAAGTGGGCAATGACTGAGGCTAAAATTACTACAATGAGGTGATGTTGGTAAATAGGTTCAGTGTTGCAGCTGGAGGCCTAAGCTCAGCAACGCTTACAAGGCTCCAGGGGAGTACATCCGCAAGGTCTCCTGAACCACATTGTCAAGGTACTCCAGCTCCTGTGCTGCTTCGTATAGTGTCTTGTCCTTGAAGAATTATTGACATGAGAGAGGTAAATTCCATTGCATAATGCATTGTTTTAGCAAGAGAGATTGCACTACTGTATAAACCCACTTAATTTCATGAGAGACTTCATGCACTGATTTGGAGCTCACTGGGTTCTCCTGCAAGTAGTTGGTCACCTCTTCTGCCAGCTTCTCCTGCACCTCAGGGTTGAGTGCCAGAAGGTACGAGGCGATAGAAAGGGCACTGCTTGTGGTCTCATGGCCGGCTGCGAGAACACCCAGTGAATTGATCAAGACATGTCCTTCCTCCAGTTGAGAGCCACTGACCTGGCTGGCATCCAGCATCAGCTGGAGCAGGTCCTTCCTCTGCACATGAAGGGATCAAAAGATTCAACAGATGCATGCACAGGACACAGACACACACACAGACACTGTCCACTTGCTTCTGTGCCTTTGGGCCATTCCTAAATCTCTTGTTACATTTTAGATATGCACATGCACTAGTTATAATTATGTAGAGCCTACCTATCTTTTACCTAACTGTTCTTATGTACGTATGTATGCTTAGCCGTATATTACTATTGAGACACGTTTTAGCTAGCTAATAGCTAGCTATGCAGGGTTTAGGCAGTTCTGCGTATTATGTACAATGCTGCATAGGATACATTGTCTTGTAGCCAGCCCATTAACTGCTGCTGTGGAGAATGCAGCTGATGTGTACAGTATAAATCATATGGGTACAAAATGGCATGTCCATACATTGGGCATGCAAATTTTGCATGCCCTCCAAGGCTTTGCAAGTCGGATTGCCACCTGCGCTCATTTATTAGAGGCTCAGACACGTATGCGCATCCTCCTTCATGACTGTGTCAAGTGTGCAAAACTTCAGTGGGAAGAGAAGAAGAGTATGAAAAAAATGAAACAGGGCAATAGCAACCTGGACGCTTTTCCCTTACAGACACCCCAGGTTGCCGTTGGGAATGCTTCCACGCTTAGCACCTTGAAATAAGTCTATCCGTATGTAGAGGTCTGCTATGCACTCACTGCAGTATCATTCTGATTACGCCTTGCTTCTATGACCTTCTTCAGGAAGTTGATCAAGTACGACATTCCTTGCCCCATCTTGGTGTACGGTTGGATCATGCGGACGACCTTTGTAAGCCACGGCATACCAGCTACAGAGACAGGGGCACACACTGATACACACTAATACAATAGAGAAGTAGCCCACAGTGTAGTATGCTGTGTCATTAGAGTTACATTAAAGTTTTTGAGGGATGGTTCTTGCTTGTATAATTATGCACCCTCTCTGATGCATTGGTCCTACCTCCAATTGCTAGGAGCACTCCGAACTGCCCTCCAGGGTTTCGTATGAGGCCATTCACAACTGCTTGTGCTTGCTGGTACAGCTCCTCAGCCTCCCCCCCTTGGACCTTGATGTCACGGCCGAATGCTATGGCCAAGATCACCTCCAGAGTCAAATGCTTATACCACCTGCCACAGCCAAGGGAGACATTAACATTTATGTGACTGCGTGTGTGGCAGTGAATCATGTGTGCACCTCCAAGTGGCTCCATCCAAGTGCTGTGTGTGTGTGTGTGTGTGTGTGTGTGTGTGTGTGTGTGTGTGTGTGTGTGTGTGTGTGTGTGTGTGTGTGTGTGTGTGTGTGTGTGTGTGTGTGTGTGTGTGTGTATGTATGTTGCAGGTATGCGTGTGCTTTTATGTGAGTGCTGGTGGGAATAAATTACTATTTGTGTTGGTTGAATGGTAAAGGATGAAACTCCCCTACCCATTTCATGCAGATTGTCTAGTGAAAGACGGCCTATAATACAATCTAAATAATATGTGTGTGGATGTGCTCATTAATTTAACATTTATTACTACGTATGGACAAAACAGATTATTACAATAACAACAGTAACAATATAATGTACTAGTAATAGTATGCGCTGTTGAAGACTTCATTTGATTTGTGTCAAGTATAATCCACCATAACCTTGCTAAGAGTATTCTACAATTGCACTGGTGTGATAATCAAACTCCTCCCTTGTCCCACAAGGAGGGTTGGGTTTGGTGAGCAAACTGAGCCTCCACTCCTAGTTCAGTTAGGTCACTGTCCTAACAGTTTGTGCTACAACAGCCTCAGTGGCGCGTGTCTAATCATTATAAAGAGGGCATGTCTGACATTAGTATACATGTACTCCTAACTAACTCAATTAACAGTGCCTGGACAATGCAAGGGTTCAGGTATGGCTACGATGTTGACAAGCTTGCTTTTGCAACATTGCTTTTCAACTCACTCTGAGACATTTACACTTTCCCCGCTATCAGCTGCAGCACCCAGCCTCTCTGACAGTCTCTGCACACTCTCCAAGACCAACGGCTCCATCTGAATGGAAAGCAACAACTGGATCAACTAATCTGTCAATCAACAGCGGCAGGTGGACTCACCAGCTTCATCTTGCGAGCACTAAAGGAAGGTGTAAGGGCATGTCTTGAAGCCCTCCACTCGTCGCCCATCTGCGCCCCTAAGCCACTGCATCTTTTCCCTTTGTCTTTGATGACCAGCACAGTTTCATTTGCCTAAGTAACAAAATGCACGTACATTGGGAATGAAACATTTTGATGATGCAATAACACTAGCAAAGAAGAGAATAGTACATAGTACATAGTACGGTGGTGACGTACGAACTCACTGTTCGATCAGAGAAGTTGTCAAACTGTTTAATGGTAATCTCTTTCAATATCTCAGGGTCAGAAGTGACCAAGTATGGTGTGCGTCCAAGGTAGAACCTACCACACAGATGAGGATGGGGAGGAGAGAGAGGTGTATATGAGAATACAAGAACAAGCACAACTCCACCAGCAGGTGGCGTGTCCACCTACCCACAGAGGTCTCCATACTTCCGACAGAGCTGTCCGTTGATGTCAGCGAGGTGTGTCTGTAGCAGATGTGAGGAACAAGTACACGCACGGGCATACACTGCACGCGGTACGGTGATGAGCGAAGTAGATAGCTACGCATAGCTACACCAATTTACAACAAGAGTAGCTGCGCACCTTCGCCTGGTGCAGGTTGCCGATGAAGGGGAGTGGGGAGGGACCCGGGATGCCAAGCTGCTTGAAGTACTGGTAGGGACGGTAGGCAAAGCTGCAATGGTAGAGTTTAAAAACAGTCTGACACGAGATCGAGGAGAAGGAACGGAGCAGAGCACAGTCTAGACTAGAGTGGACCGGCAGCGTCAGTGACAGTCCACAGTGAATGCTGAGTACGTTTTCGGGTCGTTCAGTTGCAAGCGCTTACCTGTACCACAAGTACGTTAGAAGCAAGGCTACCAATGTGCCTGCAAGCAGATAAGGAGTCCAGTCACTGGCGAAAGCTTCGGAGGAGAGAGAAAACATCGTGCTCCCTGCGTTCTACTAAACAAGTCCACCACAAGCCTTCGCCCCCTCCCGTTCCCTTTATACTGACATGGTCACGTTCCGTCAAAAAACTACCGTATTTGTTCAAATAATAGAAGTGTACTTATTGACTGTCATGCCTCTACGTTGTACTGACTTTGTAGCATTTTATCTGTCTTCTTTCCATTGAAATGATATATCTATATATTTGTGACAGTTAGCTATTACATTTTGCTATACAGGAGGGGGTCACCATGTTTTAAGAGGGTCTCTATTCTCACAGATGAGAATAGGAACCCCAGGTCCCCATTCTCACATGACACTGGCCTCTCTATGCAAGCAACAGTACATGTATGAAATGGATATGTGTCCTCTTTCAGTCTATTTTCGGCCCCCATTAATTGTCAAATATGTATCTAGCTAGCTAGTTATGTATCTGATTAATCAGGCAGTAGAAACAAGAGCTTGGTCAACTAGACCTGCTGTTGTAAGGCCTGATCTGGTTTCCGTGCACTAACTATTGTACAGTATTCATACAGCAGTTCACGTGTGTGTGTTTAAGGAGCAGCAGGAGGTTTACAAAGCGGTGCATACTCAGCAAAACTATAAGTAGACAATACAATTTCTTAGTCCTGATGACCCCTGGCTTCAAAACGCAGGTAGATAGGGCTTTTTGGTGAAGCCGCCACAGTGACAGTGACTTCAAGAGGCACCTATCATGGAAGAAGAAGGGAAGGAAGGACGAGTACATGTGTGTGTGTGTGTGCACGTGTGTGTGTGTTGGACAGGAAAGTCATGGTTCTTCATCAGCAAGGAGTGCCACTTGCAGACATCAGATTGACCCGTGACAAGGAAGTTTAGCGAACTACTCAACAAGACCTCTAACTACCAGTCACATGATATCCACCACACCTCCTGGGCGCCAACTACTCCATCAACGGCCAACAGGTGCCTAGTAGCCCATTCACCCAGTCTCAGGGAGTCTAGTGTGAGGCTATATAGCCAACTCAGCAAGAAGAACCATAGCTACATGGCAGATCCCAGGCTGAACTTGGGACCCGCTTTCCATCCAAATGGATAAGAGAACAGAAAAGGATCTGTATGTGTGTGTGTGTGTGTGTATTGTGAGTCAAGCAGGGAGGTCCTCACCTTGGTCTCAGGTGCTGGGAGTATCCTGAACTGTCTCACAATCTCAATCAGAGTCATCTTGGCCTCCATGAGAGCCAGACGCATTCCGATGCACTGCCTTGGTCCACTTCCAAAGGGAATGTGTGCACAGGGGTGCTGAGTGGACCTCTGGGCCTTGTCAAACCTGCATCAGTAACACACAGAGGAGGAGCAGTGACAAACAGCTCACTCAGAGACAGCGTCACCAGCAGCAGTATTACCTGTCCGGATTGAAAGTGTCTGGTTTGGGCCAGAGATCCTCCCTGTAGTGCACCCTGTATATGGGGCCAACCACAAACGACCCTCTCTTGATGGGAATACCCTTCACGATGCAGTCCTTGTTGCATCTGCGTAGAATCCTTAATGAGAGGAGAGAGGAGGAACAAAAGTGTTAGCTCTGTCCACAGTGTTAGAGAAAGCATCTTGAATTAATCCATGGGAGGGGATGGGTTGAGGATGTGTGTGAAAGGAAGGGAGACTGAGGTCTCTCAGAGCATTTATGTACATGGTTCCAGGGGAGTACATCCGCAAGGACTCCTGAACCACATTGTCAAGGTACTCCAGCTCCTGTGCTGCTTCATATAGTGTCTTGTCCTTCAAATTTGGGGGAACGGAAAGAGATGATCGATGGAGAAGTTGAAGTAGGCATATTTCATGAGAGACTACATGCACTGATTTGGAGCTCACTGGGTTCTCCTGCAAGTAGTTGACCACTTCTTCTGCCAGCTTCTCCTGCACCTCAGGGTTGAGTGCCAGAAGGTACGAGATGAAGGACAGAGCATTGCTGGTGGTCTCATGGCCGGCCAGGAGAACACCCATTGAGTGGATCAAGACATGTCCTTCCTCCAGTTGAGACCCACTGACCTGTGTGGCATCCAGCATCTGTTGAAGCAGGTCCTTCCTCTGAACATGAAAGGGAATGAAGAGAAAGACACAATAGACAGATGCATCCACAGCAGGTGGAATATACGTAGACAGATGAATTGACAGACCAACAGATAATATTGAAGACATGTGCAGATACATATATAGACAGGAAGATAGAACAGAGAGCAATATATAGATAAAGAGATAGCTAGATTGACAGATATTCAGTACCTAGATATGTAGACAAATTGACATGTAAAGACTGTACACAGTCAGTCATGTGTACAGTACACATATAATAGGTGCGTAAATGCCAACCAAGAGGTGTCCACAGGACGATTAGATCATAAAGTTTGAGGGCGCAAAGTGCCCAAATGCTGAGTGGTCTAAAATTTCATAGACACCATTTGCATGGTCGGCATTAAACAATAAACCAATTAAACCATTCTCTACTCCAATCAACTAAGCTAACAGACCACTTCAGTTTGTTTTTTTTGGCAATGTCCGCTTTCGCTGGCAGAGGCAGCCATCTGACTACATAAAACTAAATAAGAACCAACTATCTGAAAAACAAGTATTTCGAGTTAAAAAACTCGTGGGGCGCCGATGGGGCGCCCCAAACTCGAACTACTTGCTAGTATATAAATCCTAGAATGGCCCCAGGATGCACCACACAAAGGTTTGCATGAAGGCATCAGGGTTTTAGACACAAATCAAGACAGCTGTGCTTAAACATCCACACTCATTGGAAAGTTGGCAATTGCATGGGAAGGTGCATTAATTAGCTAAGTGTTTGGATGCTTTGCACAGGATAGAGCCCTGCACGTACACAGCTTCATGCACTCTGATATCTAATCCAGCTGGCTAGTCTTCTTACGTGCGGAACAATGCGAGAACGTTCATAAAATGGCCGTTCAGCCTCGGTAGCATTTGGAGCTGTAATCCGAAAGTAAGATTTATTTAAGCTTCTAAGCAACATTAGTCTTCTTGAAACTATTTTTGAACAACTTTCGTTCATTTGGTAAAGGAAGAAATGATAACAAAGACGATTTCTAACCGGGTGAACAGAAGCCTCCGGGGCGGCCATTTTGTTATCGGACCTCTTCTTTTTTCGGCTGTTTCTTCTCAAAAACGTCCTGCGCAGACTTGGTGATGGCCTAGTATTATAAATTAGTGTTCCTAAATACTTCTCATTTGATCAAATAGCTGCGCAAATGAAGACAAAGCGAGTAAAAGCTTGGTAAATTTAAGGTAACCCGAGCGACGCCATTTTGTGACAGATATATATATATATATATATATATATATATATATAAATTATATATATACGAACATGAAGCCATACAAAAACCTACTGAATCTGAAAACAATATAAGGCGCCCCAAAAACATGGAAGAGTTGTTGAGGACTATGTAGCTGCTGGTTCAGTGAAATAGATCACAAGCAGGAATGTTGCACGTCGCTATGAACCACTGGAGTCATGTTATAAACCATCGGGAGCAAACACCATGCATGACAATTAAATCATGGTGTGAAGTACGGCTTGGTGTCTTCAAGAACCAGAATCATTAACTAGACACATGTTACCATGGCAACAGGATCTAAAAGCTAATATACACACAAGGTCATGGTAAGGACCTACTATAAGTAGAGTAAACTGAGGTGTGAGTGTGTGAAATAGAAGGATAGGCATACATATGTATACGTACTGTACATACTTGTGTAAATACTGTATGTATAACTACTGTAAGTAGAGTAGACTGAGGTGTGTGAGGATAGGCATACATACTGTACATGAGTTCAAACGGACTGGTGCATGCTGAGTCTGAGCAACTTGCCCACTTGGGCACTGTACATATGTATGTAAATACTGTATCTACATATGTATATACATAAGTACATAATATAGTTGGCTGCTATTCACTCACTGCTGGTGTACTTTGCTTGCATCTTGCATCTACCACCTTCTTCAGGAAGTTGATCAAGTATGATATTCCTTGCCCCATTTTGGTGAAAGGCTGGATCATGCCGATGACCTTTGTAAGCCATGGCATACCAGCTACAGAGACAGGGGGCACACACATACACACTGAGACAGAGAGGTAGACCAGAGTGGAACAAAGACCACCCTGTTCTATCTCACCTCCAAATGAGAGGAAGGTCGAGAACTGTCCTCCAGTGTCTCGTACGACTCTGTTCACAACGGCTTGTGCTTGCTGGTACAGCTCCTCAGCTTGCCCCCCTTGGACCTTGATGTCACGACTGATTAATGTGGCCAACATTACCTCCATTGTCAAATGACCATACCACCTGCCACAGCCAAGGACGTGAGACAATATTACTCTAACACTTGCAATCAATGAATCGATCATATTATACAACATGTTCAACTCACTCTGAGGCATTTACACTTTCCCCACTATCAGCCACAGCACTCAGCTTCTCTGTCAGTCTCTGTACACTCTCCAAGACCAATGGCTCCATCTGAATGGAGAGTACAGACTTACAGAATCAAAAACCACTATGACAGCAATTCAAGAGTTGCTTGCTCTTACTAGTTTCAGTTTGTGAGCACTGAAGGAAGGTGTGAGGGCATGTCTGGAGGACCTCCAATCATTCCCTATCTGTACGGGCAAGTCACTGTACACCTTCCCAGCCCGTTTGAGCGTCAGCAAACTTTCATGTGCCTATAAAGTGGCAAATACACAGATATGTAGATACGTCTATATGGCATCATTGGTATGGATGTAAGCACTAACACAAGTGCACACGCACTACATGTTTACTCACTGTTCGGTCAGAGAAGTTGCCAAACTGTTTGATGGTGATTTCCTTCAAGATCTCGGGGTCAGATGTCACCAGGAAAGGAGTGCGCCCAAGGTAGAACCTACACCAACAGGTGAGCAGTGAGGAAGTAGAGAACAAGAAGATATGGACATGGAGCTAGTGGAGGGAAAGGGAAAGAACATTGGGACAGGGATGGGAGTGGGTAGAAATGAGCTATATACGAGCAGGTAGTGTGTCCACCTACCCACAGAGGTCTCCATACTTCCGACAGAGCTGTCCGTTGATGTCAGCGAGGTGTCTGTAGCAGAAGTGAGGAACAAGTACACGCACGGGGGTACACTGCACGCGGTACAGTGAGTACTGAAGTAGATGCGTATATACACCACTCACAACGTCATGAGTAGCTGCACACCTTCGCCTGGTGCAGGTTGCCAATGAAGGGGAGTGGGGAGGGTCCCGGGATGCCAAGCTGCTTGAAGTACTGGTAGGGACGGTAGGCAAAGCTGCAACGGCAGATAAGGAGTCCAGTCACTGGCGAAAGCTGCGGAGGGGTTAGATGGCATCGCGTGCCTTGCGTTTTACCATGGTTTTACATACAAAATAACTGCACCCGCAGACCCCTTCTTAATAATGACGTTCCGTGGAAAGTCTACCGTATATTGTCCGAATAGTGACTACATAGAAGCCACTCTATTTTATTTGATCCGCGGCCTATATATATATTCTGATCGATTCTGGACATATTATGTGTGGAATTTGTATACTAATCGTGCAAGGAACAAGCTGAGGTCTGCCAGTGTTGCTAGGCCCGAAGTGGTCTTCCCTGCACTAGTGCATGCCTCGTGAGGATCAAGGTTTAAACTAAACTTATGTAGCTTTATCAGTGACAATTTATAACATTCAAAATTTAGAGGTGTGGGGAGATGCAGTGTTGTGTATACTCATACACAGTCACTTGAAGTGCTGCATGGGGCTGATGCCCTATAGCCCTATAGCTATAGTGTGTGCATGCACACGAGGCACTTAATTAAATTCAACTCAAAATTATGTGTAACTAAATGTACACGCAATACTGATCGTATAATTATACATACGTAATATGATTAAACATCTTGAGCAGCCAAGTACAAAATATGAGCGTTAGTGCATGAGTGATGTAAAAGGTGACATGCCTAAGACCAGCATAGTATAAAATAATTTGTGTGTGTGTGCGTGCGTGTAGGGAGCAGGAAGTTCATTAAACGGTGCATAAGCAGCAAAACTAAGTACAGCAGACAGTACAATTCCTTAGTCCTAATGGCCCCTGGCTTCAAAACGCAAGTAGATTGAGCTCTTTGGTGAAGCCGCCACACTGAGGTTGACTTCAAGAGGCACCTATCACAGAAGAGGAAAGGAAGGAGCAACGATTGTGTGTGTGCATGCCTGTGTGTATGTGTGTGTGTGTGTGAGAGAGAGAGAGAGTCAAGCAGGGAGGTCCTCACCTTGGTCTCAGGTGCTGGGAGTATCCTGAACTGTCTCACAATCTCAATCAGAGTCATCTTGGCCTCCATGAGAGCCAGACGCATTCCGATGCACTGCCTTGGTCCACTCCCAAATGGAATGTGTGCACAGGGGTGCTGAGTGGACCTCTGGGCCTTGTCAAACCTGCATCAGTAACACACAGAGGAGGAGCAGTGACAAACAGCTCACTCAGAGACAGCGTCACCAGCAGCAGTATTACCTGTCCGGATTGAAAGTGTCTGGTTTGGGCCAGAGATCCTCCCTGTAGTGCACCCTGTATATGGGGCAAACCACAAACGACCCTCTCTTGATGGGAATACCCTTCACGGTGCAGTCCTTGCTGCATCTGCGTACAATCCTGCATAAGAGTGGGAGGAGAGGGGAGGAACGTAAGTGGTTGTCTAGCATGTTAGACCCTAGCTCTGCCCAGGGTGGTAGGGAAAGCATAGACAAAGAGTATTGAACTAGATGAGTTGATGCATGGGAAGGGATGGTTTGAGGATGTGTGTGAATGGAAGGGGATGCAGCGTCAGGAGACAGCGGACTCTCGAAGCACTTACATGGTTCCAGGGGAGTACATCCGCAAGGACTCCTGAACCACATTGTCAAGGTACTCCAGCTCCTGTGCTGCTTCATATAGTGTCTTGTCCTTCAAAATTGGGGAATGGAAAAGAGAGGATGGAGAAGTTGAAGTAGGCATATTTAATGAGAGACTACATGCACTGATTTGGAGCTCACTGGGTTCTCCTGCAAGTAGTTGACCACTTCTTCTGCCAGCTTCTCCTGCACCTCAGGGTTGAGTGCCAGAAGGTACGAGATGAAGGACAGAGCACTGCTGGTGGTCTCATGGCCGGCCAAGAGAATTCCCATTGAGTGGATCAAGACATGTCCTTCCTCCAGCTGAGAGCCACTGACCTGGCTGGTCTCCAGCATCAGCTGGAGCAGGTCCTTCCTCTGCACAAGAAGGGATTGAGGAGAGAGAGACACATTAGACAAACGCATCCACAGCAACATAGACAGACCAACAGATGGCATCGTAGACATGTGCAGATACATAGACAAGAAGATAGGACAGGGAACAATAGATGAAGAGATACCTAGATTGACAGATATGCAGTACCCTATAGCAAGATATGTAAATAGATGGACATGTAGAGACTGTTTACAGATACAAACAAACACGTGCACAGTACACAAGCTAATAAACACACAAGGTCAGGGTAAAGACCTACTGTAATAGAGTGAACTGAGGTGTGAGTGTGTGAAATAGATAGACATATGTACATACGCATGTATGTATGTACGTATGTACATAACATAGTTGGCTGCTTTTCACTTACTGCTGGTGTACTTTGGTTGCACCTTGCATCTACTACCCTCTTCAGAAAATTGATCAAGTACCCCATTCCTTGTCCCTGCTTGGTGTACGGCTGGAACATGCGGATGACCTTTGTAACCCATGGCATACCAGCTACAGAGACAGGGGTACACACACATACAATCTGATACATACACACTGACAGAGAGGTAGACCAGAGTGGAACAAAGACCACCCTGTTCTATCTCACCTCCAAATGTGAGGAAGGCTGAGAACTGTCCCCCAGTGTTTCGTACGAGTCCCTCTAGAATAGCCTGTGCATGCTGGTACAGCTCCTCAGCTTCCCCCCCTTGGACCTTGATGTCACGGCCAAATGCCGTGGCCAAGATCACCTCCAGAGTCAAATGCTTATACCACCTGCCACAGCCAAAGGAGTGAGATAACAGTTTCCATCAATGTATCAGTCATATTCTACAACATGTTCAACTCACTCTGAGGCATTTACACTTTCCCCACTATCAGCCACAGCAGTCAGCTTCTCTGTCAGTCTCTGCACACTCTCCAAGACCAACGGCTCCATCTGAATAGAGAGTACAAACGTACAGAATCGAAAACCACTCTGACGGATGACAAGTCAAGACTTATCTGTACCCCCTTACCAGTTTCAGTTTGTGACCACTGAAGGAAGGTGTAAGGGCATGTCTGGAGGCCCTCCAATCATCACCTATCTGTACAGGCAAGGCACTGTACACTTTCCCTGCCCGTTTGAGGGTCAGCAAACTTTCATGTGCCTAAAGTGGCAAATTCACAGATACATATGTGCACATATACGGCATCATTGGTATGGTTGTAAGCACTAACACAAGTGCACATGCACTACATGTTTGCTCACTGTTCGGTCAGAGAAGTTGTCAAACTGTTTGATGGTGACTTCCTTCAAGATCTCGGGGTCAGATGTCACCAGGAAAGGAGTGCGCCCAAGGTAGAACCTACACCCACAGGTGAGCAGTGAGGAAGTGGGGAATAGAACAGGAAGATATGGACATGGAGATAGTGGAGGGAAGGGGAAGGAACATTGGGACAGGAATGGGAGTGGGTAGAAATGAGCTATATACGAGCAGGTAGTGTGCCCACCTACCCACAGAGGTCTCCATACTTCCGACAGAGCTGTCCGTTGATGTCAGCGAGGTGTGTCTGTAGCAGATGTGAGGAACACATTCACCCACACACATACACAGAAGAGGCAGAGAGAATACAGGACATTCACCACGTCATGAGTAGCTGCACACCTTCGCCTGGTGCAGGTTGCCGATGAAGGGGAGTGGGGGTGGTCCTGGGATGCCAAGCTGCTTGAAGTACTGGTAGGGACGGTAGGCAAAGCTGCAACCAACAGCAAGAGTTATGCAATTAACAGGGCCAAGAGAAAGGAACTCATTTATACCACAAGAGTTAAGTAATATAGAGTACTCCATCTATGGTCGCACAAATGACTGTGTCGTTCAGTTGCAAGCGCTTACCTGTACCACAAGTACGTTAGAAGCAAAGCTACCAATGTGCCTCCAAGCAGATAAGGAGTCCAGCCACTAGCGAAAGCTGCGGATGAGAGAAACTGCATTATGCTCCCCGCGTTTGGCAATTGCGCTCGCAAGCTGGTTGGCCCGTTTCATACTGACGTGGTCACGTTCCAGCGGATCAGAGATGGGCACGTGCCAACGACACACTGCATGCTACGTATATACTGTGTATAGAAGGCACACGGCTAAAATTGCAATCATGTAGACCACAATTATGATCCAGGTGGCCTCTTCAGATCGATCATGATGGGATTCAGATCTGGACACGTGCGCGACAACAGCTGGCTACGTACCCATTCCCGATTTTTCCCGATTCCGACTTCCACTCGAGTGCATATCTCTATACAACCTCTGTAGTGCTGCTGGGGTACATAGAGAGCTACATTGGGGACACATCTTCATGGTAGATATATTATAACTATGTGCACATGTACATGTACATGTGGGAGCATTCCTTATAAATCTTGCCCCTCTGCAGCTGAGGCACATGATACATAATTTATGACCAATTCCACCAGTTTGATGTTATAATAATAAATATTTATATATGATCAAGAGTTATTTGCAGATTTTGTCATGCATGCTATTATATTAGTATCTATAAAATTAAAACTTAATTATATTCCATACTAGCTAGCTATAGATTGACCAATAATGTTCAATTCACTTGAACGCAGCAGCAAAATTTGCAATACGCGTTTACACATTATACACTATACCAACAAAAGACATAATTTATATAATATGACTGTATGTATGTATACATAAACAAGAACAATTACATAGGTTCTGTGTGGTGGAAAATTGCAAAAGGTGGTGTAAGGCTGCATGCACTACACATGAACAGTCAGTAATACAATGAGCAGTATTAATTAAAATGTCACTGCCGTAATCTGTAGTCATAATATACGTAGATGTTTATATATATATATATACATGTAAAACCACACTGAGTGTCAACGTAATTACTCGTAATAAACTACACTATAAGTCAGTGATCTTTTCTCGTGATCGAGTGCGACCAAAAGGCAAAAATCTGCGCTTCTTTTCTTTGCTGTTTGAACGAGAGGAGGAGTCATTGCTAGCTGAGTCACCGCGAGGAGGGCATTGGCCTTCGCTCTCCTTAGATGCCTTGCCCCCAGGAGCTCTTGTCTTTTGGGCAAATAGGGCAGATCCTTGTCCTCTGTCCTTGTCTGCTGGAGGGAGATTCATGTAAAAGTGGTCTTGCTTCTCTCCCTCATCCTCTGAGTCTTGTGCATCAGCCTGCCCAGGGCACTGTGGCGCTTCTTCCTCTCCTGCAGTGCTGACTATGTCATCGTACTCGTCACCAGATGGTGGTTCCTTCATAGTCCCATTCGAGTGTGCAGTAGATGCTGTCTTTGAGCCTCCGTTGTCTCTGAGGAAACCGGCACTGTCAGCAGCCTGGGTGGGGCTTGAGGCAATACGCTGCCAGCTTCGTGAATGAGGCACGCCCTGTCTGAGTTTATCCTTCTTCTCACTGCTGGTGTCAGAGCCTTCCCACTTTGAGCCATTGTGGCCATCTGGCGATGGTCTCTCACACTCCACCAGTGTGACCGATTTCCCCTTAGCATGCCCATGTTGTCGCTGCTGCTGGGAGCATTCGGTGAAGAGAGACTTGGTCCGCAGTATGGGGACTAGAGGCTTTCCACCTGTGGTACCTTTGGGGCTGTCAGATGTACCACCAACATGTGACCTGGTCGGCACCACTTGAATGCCTCCTTCTTTCCTGATCATGATGTCTGATTTGCTTCCAGACTCTCCAGTCTTGCCCTGCTTGTACTGCATCAGGTTCTTGAGTGCCTTTCCAGCATACTCTGCAACATTCTTGTGCTCGCTGTCTTTCAGCTTAAGGAGTTGCTGAGGAATGCCAATCTGCCACATAGCCTCCTGGTCCTCTGCGCAGTGTGTGGAAAGATTCCACAAAATACCACATGCATTCTCAAGGACCATGTGTGAAGGCTCCATTTTCAGTTGGTGACAAAGCTTCTGTACACATTTGGACTCACGGAGTTTGCGTCTGAATGCTTCTTTGTGTGAGATTATTGCAGACAGGTTGCGCAAGATTCCTCCTATATTCTCGACCACGATCAAGCTACCAGAGGGTGATGAGTTGTCGTAACTGAGTAGCTTGACAAGCATGGGGATGGTTGTGGGACTGAGACACATCCGCTCACGCAGATCAAGAGAGTGTGCAGAAAGGTTCCACAAGGCACTAGTCACGTGCTGCAGGGTGGACTCCTTTTGTACTCGCTCCAAGGCCCTGCAGAGTGCCACTGCAACCTCGCTGCCACCAATGGCGGACTTCACAGCATTGGATGCTCTCCATGAGAGGTTCCTAAGGATCTGGGCCGCACTTGCAATGACTGCTTCATTACCATGGCGAATGTGGTGAACCAGAGCAGCCAGAAAGTGGGGAATCTGGCACAAGGTTGACTTGCTCTCGGCATCTCCGTAAGTGAGGTTGACAAGGATGTTGAGGGCTAGTGAAATCACTACCGGTGGGTGGGAGATCACTGTTTCCCTGCTGTCACAAGTGGCATAATGGTGTGCCAGCTTGAAGTCGATGACAACGATCTCGGCCACAGCCTGAAGACCTCCCAGGCTAAGCAGAACCGGACGGTAGTCCTGCTTGTCGCAAGACTTGGTGTTGAGCTTCCTCACTGCGTATTCCACCCTGTGTAACTCCTCCAAATACTCTTCTTCGATCTCCTGTCCTGATTTTAGGATTGTCAGCAACTCGTATAGGCTGTCTGTGTGCGCTCGAACATGGTCCAAGTAGTGGAGTACATTTCGCTCATACTTGTGCTGGTGGGCACTGGCAGCTGCATCAACCAACTCGCGGAGGACAATCCGTGCTCTATGCCTCACCTCCGCATGCTGATACTCCTCCTTGCGCTCCCAGTTGTGCATGATGTCCAGAAGAAGATTGATGCAACCACTCTGTCGCATGTGCAGGCAAGTAGCTTCAGAAGAGGCCAGCTTCTCAAAAATCTCAATCTTCTGCTCATCTGGTTGTCCCTTGGCGGTGATAAGTGAGAGAAGGAGAAAGACGGTGTCTAGACCTTCAGGTGCTTGCATCATGTCCTTAGAATGGCGCTGCTCTGCTGCTTCACAGCTCTTTGACCGTGTCCTGCGTAAGACAGGAGGATGGTGGAGCTGCTCAAAGTGGTCATCATCGCCCTCCTCCTCTAGGTGTGGATACTCTCGGTGACTAGGCAGTGCGTGGTACCACCCTGGGCCTGGGGCTGCACTACGTGAACGATACATGTCCCTCCGGCTAACACGCATACCCCCAGTCCACCCGTTGCTGCCATGGTGTCCATGGGGAAGGCGGTTGTCGTATACTGCATGCGGGTCATGCATAGGCATTGCGTGGTTGTTGCCGAATGGAGAAGGACTCAGCGCGTGTCGTGGTCTGCGGTGGCCTGACCTGGACGATGAAGACGAATGTGTGGACTGGGTGGATCGGCTAACAGCAGATACTTCACTTGCTGGGCCGGATTCCAATCTGCGCTGCACACTGGAAGAATAACTGCCTGTTTCGCTGCTTGAGCCAATTGGAGACTCCTGGTGTGGGTGGTAGAACTCACGAGCGCTTGAAAGGCCTTGGAGATGATAGCGCCCGTGACTTTCCTTCTCAAAGGAGGACTTCAGTACCTCAGGGAAGTCATCCGGTGACTTACAAGAGGTGTCTTCCATGGAGACTGAGCGTGGCAGTGATGAGTGCGGTGTCAGTAGAAGGCTCGGACGTTGTGGGGGGACTCCACTGCTTGCTGGGTCCGATGTCTCAGAGGAGGTGCGAGATTCCACCACCTGCTGGGTATGCTGATGCGGCATTCCCGGCTTCCCTCCCGCTCGGTCTTCAGAGTATGAACCGCTGTACAAGGCTGTGTCCTGTCTTGAGGTGCAAAGGAAGGAGGAGTTGAGCCTGTCCTGCGGGAGGATGCTGTGACCACTCCCCTCGCTGTAGCTACTGCTGTGTTCACTCTGTTCAAATGATACCCCCGTCTCCTGCGACATGCCGGCCGCTGTTGGACCCTACAGTGAAACAGGAATACAGCACATATATTAACATCATGTGGCTAGGGCACACACACTCGTGGTACTGTATAGTAACAATGCCTCACATACTGTATGCAAGGTATGCACAATTTCTACACAGACAGTCACAGGCTGCTTAGCTCTATGTTCATGTACATAGGGTGCTTTAGGTACCTCCCACAGGGCATGTGTCTGTTTGTATATGCATTGTGGCCATAGGTATTACCAACATGGTAAAATAAAGACCACATGGTGGAAGAGTAATGTTACACAATTACCAAATTTAGAATACTGAAGACCAAGGGGGGGCTGGTACAAATTCCCAGACATGGTGTCACCTAGTAAACAGGTCACCCTATATAGGGATTTGTGGTTGCATAACATCAACAGTGGGCAGCATATATATATCAGCTCTTGTACACACATGAAATTATATACATACATACACACACCGGGAACATTGCAGTTCACCATATAGGGAACCGATTAAAGAGAAAAGGAAATGCCTTCCTTCACCATATACAGCCTCATACACCAAGCAGCTATCTTCCCAATGTGGGACCCACTCAGACATTGCCAAGACCCATGTATAGTATTGTCAACACAAGTTCTGTCTCTAATATAAAGGTACAATGTACATACACATGTGGGGAACATATGTACGTATATACACATATACGTATGTACCCCACTGCTTGCAAGTACGTACTTGACACTCTGGCTTACTGCAAAGGCACTGTGCGTATGCTACCTTAGGCCACACTGGCCAAACTAACTCTGTTGAGGTCTCACATTTCACCACCATGCCACAACCATTGTTTGCGTTGCTTGCTTCACCACTGGGCCAGGCTACCTCAATCAGTGAATGAGTGATTGAGTGCCACTTTCTCTGTTACGTGTCACCTACCAAACTCAGGACCATCCACATGTACAGTATTGGATAGCAAGTGCCAATGTCTGATACTTGGCCACTGAATGGGAAGCGTGACACCTAACTAGGCTAGATTATGTCAAACAATCCCTGTCAAGGGAGCTGACAAGAAACAAGCTCACATTCCCAGGCGCAATGAGGCTGTTAAATCACATCTTGACACACGTGCAATACAACAGAGCACTGGTAGAAAGGTGAGTTAGCATGCTGCCATATATGGGGAAGTAGCAATGATGCAATAATCCAGCATGTTACACAAGACATCCAAGTACAAGTACTTCTGCCCCACAGTTGAATAACTACTCCACATAAGGATTACATCATGAATATTGCTGACTGCCCTTGCAGCTCAAGACCGCACAGAGGCTTAGTCACCCTAGGCAGTTACTGGATGCCACCGCAGTACAGATCATGTCCCGCTCGAATTACTTGTGGCTGGGACAATTAGTACAGGGACACACAGAGACACATCACTGATACAAACTTATCATTGTCACAAGATGGTCATGCTGACTCAGTAAAACTCATCATGGTCGACATACAGTAAATAGAACGGGTGGTTGTGGTGATGTGTGTGTGTGTTGTGTGTGTGTTGTGTGTGTGTGTGTGTTGTGTGTGTGTGCGTGTGTGTACGTGTGTGTGCGTGTGTGTGTGTGTGTGTGTGTGTGTACGTGTGTGTGTGTGTGTTCGTGTGTGTGCGTGTGTGTTGTGTGTGTGTGTGTGTGTGCATGCGCGTGTGTGCGTGTGTTCGTGTGTGTGCGTGTGTTGTGTGTGTGTTGTGTGTGTGTGTGCGTGGTGTGTGTGTGTGTGTGTGTGTGTGTGTGTGGTGTGTGCGTGTGCATGGTACAGTACAGCTAGTCAAGGCCTTCGCCCGGTCATACTGCACTGTACTGTCCTTGCATGCAGCAGCTGGGCTTTCAACGTACAGTACAATGCCAGAGACCCGCCTCCAATCCCATTTCACACACACAAAGGAGAGATCGTGTAGCATGCAGAAAAGGCCTGTAGATACATAAGCATGTGAAATGTAGAATGTAGAATGTGACAACCCCACCTCCCTCCAGTAGATCTGACACTGAGATGGGTGCCACAATGACCCCTAATATGTGAGTGCTGTGAATTGAATACAGTTACTGCTACCAAACACAGCTGCTACACCAATGCCAGGTGTTTCAAGGGCATGAAGCCTGAACTGGGTATTGTGAGAAATGCTTGGTGGTAGAATCATTACAAGCTTATGAAGAGGTGTGAATACCCCAACTGTACCTACATGGACCACAGTCCAGGCAAAGGTCATGGGACTGCTTCACTATGTAGGTAGGTAGATTCCCAGACCCAGACCCAGTGACATTGAAGCTGGAACCTTGGCTGGGACACTCATGACTGTGTGAAATAACTCCCAGAACCAAAATCCCTTACACTCATTGTAGACACGTTGAGAAAGACAAGCTGCTATTACTGTGAATACCCCACCTGCTACAGTATTTGGCAAGGCACTACCACAGTGCACTATTTGCCACTACTCTACATTTCATGCCAAATTGCCATCCATACAATATTTAGATTATGCTTGGCACAGTATCTAATGTTTTCGGCAAGGTCATGGCTCTTCGTGCACTCTTGCATATATGCGAGTACAGTAGCAATGCACACACACCTCAGCCACCCCACACTCACACTCACCCTCACACACCCAGCCTCACACTCACACCCAACCTACCCCTGTACAACGTACACTTCACACAGAGTGGTGATAAAGCATACGTGACCTGCTGAGGTGGGGAGGGCCAGCCAACAAATGGCTTAGTTCCTGTCACAGAAAAATTACACAATACCATTGCAATTTGAACCAAAAGGATGCTTATGTAATGTTGCATAATCCCAGGCAATGCTGCAAGGATAATTTGCAATTTGTGTAAAGTCCAAGAAGATTATGCACAGTCCAAAGGGATCCCCCCACAACATAAAGTTTGGTGCAAGTTTCTGCATGCACATTATACAAATGCATGCTCATATGTATACTTGTATTAGAGCAACATCCATTGTCTTATGATACTAACTTCAAATCTGTAACGTACGTAATAATGACTTTGTCACGTGGCAAATCACATGGGGATTATTCATCTACGTTTGCTCTAGAACCCTCTTTACTTGTACAGTTGCGCAAATCATCAAAGAATGCCATTAAAGCATGCATACGTACGTTGACAGACATTCCGACTTGCAAGCACAGCTACTACCCAAATTGCTCTAATGGAAAGTAGCCATTCAGGGAACACCCATGATATGATAGCTGTTCCAACAGTGGCAGATGTGCTGGGCAGGTGTGCCAAGTGTGAGGAGCACAGCTTACAAGTCCAACTCTAGCAGAACATGCTGTGCTACCTCAAGAAACATGCCAAACATAACTCAAGAATTGATAAAAGGGACAAGGGTTACCAATTTAATTAAGCTGAACTGTAAACAACAACTATGTTTATATTTTGCTGCTTTGCTGCGCATACCATGGATAGTGATGTCAACAGATAGACAGAACTATGGTGGAACAGGTGGACAGACACTATGAGGTGCTATTTTCAAAGATACAAGTTTTGCTGTTTGAGGCAGGGAGCTATGCCAGAACTCCAGTAGGTCAAGGTTGCCAGGTTACATAGCACCAAGTAGCAGATAGTTAGCAACACTTGTAGGGGAATCTGCCCAAATTCAGCCAACTCCCCTGGCTACCAGATGTGAAAGGGTAAATGCCTATCTAGTAGAGTACAGACACAAGTATGCATACGTATGCACTAACAGCAGCAGTAACCAAAACCCAACACAATTATCATATTCAGAGAAATTACTGCACATATTTCAATAGTCTGTTTGACGTTTCATTGGGAGATGTGGTTCGATTGCTGCAAACTGTTAATCAAAATGATGTGTCACATGCAGTAAATGTTGTTTGTCAACACACACGTGTCTGAGTTGGTGTTTATGTTACCAGCTCTGAGTCTAGTGTCTGAGGAATCTGTGTCTACTCAGTCACAGGAATCTTCAAAGCAAGCAACACGTTACGCACGCACACACACTCATGAGACAGAACACTCCCATTGATTGTCAGAGTAGGTGCACATGACCACCAATCACAAAGCAGGGCGCTAAGAATTCACGCACAATATACCTTCCACACCGACTTGTTACACAAAGGGAGGAGCACGAGTGTCTGGCTACAGCAAAGACTTCACTATTACACACAAGAATGTACCCTGCTAGACGCAGTGCATACCATGATGCCACAGCAGTCTTGTGCATGGCCAGAAGCAGTAGATTGTCTGGTACTGCAGCTACACTGTTAACCAAAGCATTTGGTATGGCTTCTGACAGGTTACAGCACATCACACAGACAATACATACAGTAGGTAAACACGGAGGTAACACAGGGTATGAATGCTAAAGGGTTCTTCTATACCACCTAGAAAACAGACTGAACTCCTTCTCGACATTTTGACCAGAATGCTTCGGTCTTCTTCAAACATCGGCAAGGTTTCAGCCCGTTTTCTACATAGCTGGTATAGAAGAACCCTTTACCGTTCATGCAACAGCCGGATGAGAAGCCCCCATTTCAACACAGAGTAGGCAGTATACGCACAGAGAGCAAATGGTCTCTGGAAGAGGCAAAGGCCGTGACATCCCCTAAATAGCAACTAACTCTACAAACCCAGACAAACCTCAAAAACATTAAAATCTGTAGTGGACACTTAACACACACCATCTGGACGGCAGGCACTCCTTGAGCAGACAAGGTGTACATATATATAATACACAGCCAACCCAAACCAAACACAGGTGCCTGCACTTCTCTGCTTACTATCACTCTGCTGTAGAAGGGGGGACGCCAACTTGGTTCAATAGCCATCATTTTGCTTCACCTTGCCATAAACACAACGGGTATATATATCTTGTACAGTGCAGCAAAGGACCTCAACAATGGACTAGACCAACTTTGCTGCTTCTTTTGTGCTTACTGGAAAATACAGCAGTGCCTCACAGCGCTGCAGCTTTAAACTGTGACCACCCGCCACTCTGTTTCCAAATATAGCACACATGCGCATACCTGTGGTCAGAGTACAAAGTGTATACAACACCTCCACCTGCAGATACGTGGACTAGGTACACTCTGAGCCAGCCTCCCACACTCCCCTGCAGAGGTGTGTTCTGGTGGGGTCTATCTACTTGTAGGTGGGGTGCATCCCACATGCTAAAAGAATGAAGAATTTACATGCAGAAAAGACGTCAGTGGCTCTGGCAATGAGGGCACGAAGCACATCCCACCACCTAAGGCATCTGCTTCCAGTGATGAGAAATATGCAAGTGATTGGCACTTGTGGAGCTACTGCAGGGGCAGCCTGTGCACTCCTTAAAGCTATGGTCTACAGTCGTTCAAAAAAAGCCATTCTGCACCTTGTCAGACCAGACAGTAGGGGTAATGTCATGTCTAAAAATAGAAAGTCTACATGATGTAATGCATGTTAACAGCATGATGGAGTATCTGATGTAATGCACTCTTGTGTGGGAAACCAGAACTGAAATGTGGGAGTGGCCAATGTCACCATAAAATGAGGATGGAGGATGGAGGATGGGACAATTCATTACAGGATTATTTCCTCTGTTATTCATTTCACAGGACAAAAGGTCAAGAGAATACGTACCAGAGCACACACACACACGTAGGGGAGAACCACTACCGGCTAAACTATGCATCCTGTGACCACACCAAAGCCAGATGGTGCGTGCGTGGAGCATGTCAACTGTACAAGCACACACAAACACAACCTGCACAATCAAGAACAAACTTTGGTTGAAAACGTCTGCTGGTGATGGCAAAGGTACAGAGAAAGTACTCAATAAAGATAAAAGCACATCGGTGAAACTCCCAGTGCCTCAAGGCAGGTTACATACACATCAGTACAACTCTTTACATGAAGGCACTTTTATGCACTGGGCCCCACACAACTACGTACCTAATCAGCAGTTTAAGACTGGCTACTTTCATATAGTTCATACAGTAGGTAACCCCCACAATGCACATACGTACGTATGTTCGTACGTATGATTTGGAAGAAGCTTCACACTTACATTGGCTAACGTAATCATGTCATGTGACACAGCAAATGCATACGCAGGTGAGGTCTGTACATCCTGACCAACCGAGACGGCTGACATGGCTAACGTACGCATGACGCAGTGGTGTGTAGACACAGTTTTCTACAGGAATCAGTACAACTGCTACTAATATAGGCCATGCCCTTTCAATATCCCAACAGATAGCTTGTTTTCCAGTTTCATTTATCTCTTGATATGCACAACATTTTCATATATGAATGCCCCCTTGTGTCTAAGTATGGATGTTGGAAAAGAAACAATAACACTTGCAACCAATGCACAACCATTTCAGTAGCCATATGCCTAAAGGGATGTGTGATAACTCCAGAAGCAGACCTAGCCCATGTGTGCGACCACCAACACATTCCTTGCCTTCCCCACAGCAGGGAGAATGCACCTTGATAAGATTGGAGATGCCTTCTTTCCAGCACAGCCTAGACAGCAGACACTGTCCACTACTACACTGTACGTACACAGCAATACTAAACACACACACGCACACACGCACACACACATGCACATACATACACATGCACGCACGCACGCACGCACGCACGCACGCACGTACGCACACACACACACACACACACACACACACACACACACACACACACACACACACACACACACACACACACACACACACACACACACACACACACATGGTTGACTACCAACACATGAACTGCTTAGGGTTTAACCTATGTTTGCAGCACACGGCACATGTGCTGCAAATGTAAGTTGCACAACTACAGAGGGAGCTGCCACAAGTATTGATAATAAACATTTTTCTTATTATCTATGCCCCACGGTAGAACAAGAAGGAATGAACACGGCGCCCTTTGCAGACATCCCTTTACAAACACTTTGAATGCCAGGCAATCCGTCACAGTCTTGCACTTGACACCCACCTCCACCACAGGAACTGACGGTGTGCATTGCCTTGCACTCCTACTACCACAAGACGCAGAAACACGCTCCTAGCAATCTTTATTCGCAGGTACCGGACATGCACCACCATATTGTTGCACATGTGAAGCATGTCATCAAAGCAGTATAAACAAAGCGGTATAAACAAAGCGGTGGGGGAACAGAGACAAAAGGACTATGTGAAGCGAAACATTAGGGGGCGGTGATGTTCAGTGATTCTTCACCAACTCATTGCAACCACATGCCCCTTCTAATTCGGTATCTCTAAAGAATCCCCACCTTATCACAATGTAAAATGAAACTTCTCAGAGTGACTCAGAGAGGAAAATATTAAGCAAACAATGAGGGGCAGTGACCTTCACCATCTTATGCAACCATTGTCACATTCCCCTACCTCCCCCTTCCCCTACCTCCCCCTTCCCCTGTCCCCTCCCTCCTCTGTCCCCTCACCCCAGTTTCCACAAACACATACATACCTCATGTCAGTGCATTACGAAAATAGATCACAGCGCACCACACAAGAACAAGTAAGACCCGACTATGGCCAGAAGGGGACATGACAGTCTGCCACAGCCACCCTCCCAGAACAAGACAGAGCGTACACAGTCTCAGCCATGTTGCCAGCATCTAATACGTAGATTCCCTGCAGAAAACAGGTACAGTACTACGTACACACTAGGAGGGTGCCCCCCTAACAAATCCTTCTCTTTCATGTTTCGTCAAACAAGAGACCAGTGTACGTATTACAACAAGAGATCCGTCAAGTACAGTACATACACATGTACGTACCAGGGCAGGGCCCCTGCAGACTGAGGAATGGAGCACCATCGGCAGATCAAGCCACTTCAGACATGAAAGAGCACACACACCTTGCCTGCTTGTTCAGAACAAACTACCAAGTCCTTATCACACAGAAGGAATTTGGGTTCTAGCCTTCCTGCTCACCTCCACATACGTACTGTACAAGCTGACTGCAAGACTTCATAGCACCCAAAACAGCAAACTGCTTCAACTTGGGTTGAACTCCAAACAATAGGATTGTCCCATGGCTCAATCCCAGTTTCATATTAGGCTATTGTGCTGCTTCATGCAAACATATTGCTGCGGTCACAACTCCATTATCAGCCAATTCACTTCCGTTCACCCAGAAGTGTCCATTGACCACATATACCACATTTAGGCACCATCAATGCATCCAATGACAACTATACCTACACATAGCAATTCAAGTAGGTAACACTAGAAGATAGCAGATAAAACAGATTATGTTACAACTTTCAAAACGCGATTCAGAGGAAGATACAGTAATCAAGAGATATGAAGTCCAATTGGTTCCCTTCAGGTTGCGTGTAGAGATCCAGTAACATGTTTGTAGCCAGGTACCCACCACACTAAAATAAATCTCGATTGAGGTTAATTTCGTTCACATTAGCCTACAGATTCAAAATTTCTAGATGTTTCGGTAGCCGTCATGCCAGACTTACCTAGCCGCTCAGGATTGTTCAAAGAATAAAATCTTAAAACAATCTGTGGGGTGAACCAATTTTGCGCTTAGCTACACATTCCTTTCCAGTGAGGGCGTCTGTGTAATACATACATACGTCTACAAGTTATGTTGTAGTACGTACTGTATGTTGTAGTTACGTGGGATACGAGTGTCTACCACAAACCACGCCTGGAGCTGAAGCGAAGAGAAAGAACTTGCTGCTAATTAAGAACCAGCAAAGCTTGCCAGTGACGATGCAGATGTGTTACAGCTAGCAGTCGTCACACAGTGAGTGGTGGGTCTAAAGCAAGTTTTGTTGCAACATGAGCAAGAGCTACGTACATACGTATGTGGGATCTCTCTGTGAACAAAGTACACTTCGTTCTGTGCGAGCTCCTCAGGGTGGCACACTTCAGCATTGTCAATACATTGCTCATGCTCAATGTGGAGAGACCCACCCAGCTGCAACCACGGTACAGACAATAGATATAAGGTTGCAAATACGTAAGCATACATACGTATGTGTGTATGTACGTAGATATCACCCTTGCAATACATAACATTGGACAATAAATGGCCCAGCAATGCAAAACTGTCATGTGACAACATGGCAACCCTACATAAGAAATTCACTTATGTACGTGTGTATATACAATTGTATTCAAATGGTTGGCTGAAGTTAGCTCGGGAAATGTGACATTTCCCGGTTGGCTACCGTCACAAAACTGATCCATACATTGTAACACGCCTGCGATGCTAATTGCTGAAAGGCACAACATACGTACGTACATATGTATGTACTTCTGCGAGAATCAATTGACTGCATAGGACATATACGTATAGCTGGCACAAAGTAGGCCATACTCACACACAACATGTCTCTTCAGTATTTTAGGGAGTTTATTTCCAAGTAGACTGGAAATCTGATACATTTCTATATAATTTGAATAGCTGCATTTGAGGAGAAAGACTACATACCCCTACATGGAGTTGTGTGAGTTGCACCATTAACCACTTCTGATAGTGTCAGATTACATGGTCTGCTGAACCTACAAGTGATGAGTGTACTCCAGGAGCCGCTGTGTCTGAGCTCCTGCTGGCAACTCAGAGCTGCCCTATGCAGCCGGGTAACGTGGCACCTCCCAGCACCCCCACAGTTATCAGAACCTCAGGTGACCTCAGGCGAGATCAGTTTGTAAGAGGGTGGAGATTCACCCCTACCATGACACTATATACATTACCTCTGCCACATGGGAGACAAGTTCACATCACCAACAGGTCATGTCTAAACTGGTGGCAAAATGTAGCTATAGGTGAAGCTTTCTGGGAATGTGAGCAGGGGGTGCTGTAGATAGAAAGTGCCCACATGCAAGCCTCGCTGATTTTGAGTTTCCAGTCCCCCACCTCACTTTCAGACAGCATCTACCATCACACACATGGCACATACAGTTACTCCTCTACCCTACCCCTAGAGGATGGGGCAGGAAGCAAACATCATAATAATATTTTCAGGACATGTACACATACATACGCATACACTATAGACACTGAACAAATCTGAACAAATCTGAACAAAACAGAGTCCAAAGTGCTACGTCAGCAATGTTTACAGTGCTACGTCTGCAATGTTTACAGTGCTACATACAGTACGTACACACAAATGGGAAATCTTTCTAAGGCTGGTGTATAGAGGTGAAGCAGACAAAGTGAATGGTGCTACAATCAGTCTTAATTTGGTAGTACTCACTAATAAACAAAACAGATGGCGGCCAAGTACGCATCTGACAATTTGTTTAACCTTTGGCAGATATCGCAGAGTAAGGTGACGAAGACAATGCCTCCCAACACGTCCGCATGAATAGGTCTTTGCACGATTAGTTTTCTGGACTCGTCAACTGAGCTGAACTGCAACGAACTAAATCCGCATGTGTCGCTGTCAATGGACCAGACGATTCGACCCCAATTCAGGGGTCAATTGGATTAACCAATTAACATGACACCTGTCCATTCTGAGCTCAGCTAGGACACTCTATAGAAAAATGATTGGCAGACCGGTCACGCATGCCACAGCTGAGGTTGGAACGCCTGGAATTAAAACCAGTCGTCTGTACTCTGCACATCATGCACGCACACAGACATCCAAGACATTCTACTTATTACAGATTATTACATTATTATTATTACAGATACTATACGTACTGTAGTTTGTGCAAAGAGCATGTGGTTGGCCAATTCAATTAGAAATACGTAGCATCTGGCAGCGGAGGTACGTAACAAGACCTATTACGTATGTACGTTCAATATTTCTAAAAAATTCTATCAGTTGAGCCGTGCAACAATCTTCGAAGTGGTGTACACTACAGAGACATACGTGTGTAGCATTGTGACATACGTACGTAGCGCTCTGGCAGGGCTTCATATACGTTTGTATAAGGCCATTTACAAATGTACACACTTCAATTCTGCGGTGAACTGTGGAATATGAAGATTTCGTGCACTTGCAATAACATGTGTGTTATCAGATGAGTGCCAGTAACATTCACAGCACGCGCAACTTAGGCCTGAAAAGGGAACTGCTGCTTGGGGTCATTGTGAAGGGGCTGCATGCAAGACATCCACACCACGGCGCACCACTGACTGTACAGCACTTTGAAGTGGATATCTGTACACATGAGCTCGATAATATTCCCTGTCTCGATCTTCAGTCCCCAGTCATGCTTTTGATACAGTAGAAGAGCATCAATTTGCTTGATCACTCACTAGTGAATGAGGACCTTATTTAAGTATAATTCTAATACACCAAGGACAGAAGTGTATTCACATTCAAAGACAATTGAAGTTCACAAATATAAAGGGTGCGCTTCAATTGCAGGGCTTCCTTCAATCAAATTATGCAATATTCACATTAATGTTCACACTAATCTTGTGATTACTCAAGTACGTAATTTATTGAACAAGTTTTCACTGCATGGACAATATTTTACAACAATGAACTCCCCCAGTAGCTGCATACGGTAGCTGTACAAAGCTAGTCGAACTCACTACAGGCATGACTACAGTACCTGTGTGCATGGCACGTGAAAGGTGTCAAAATGTAATGTAGACACACTGCTGTGAAAGGTGTCAGCGTTATCACATGCCGGAAATAACAAACACTGAGAAACAGAATAGCATGCATGCCTATACCTGGACCTTGAATATCTGATGAGTGACTGTACACACCTTCTCACGTTTACATGTAGCAATTTTGGAGAATGGGTTTTCACTGACTGGCACACAACACAAATGGCTGAGAATGGGTTTCATCGACTGCACACAGCACAAATGACATGCACGTACAGTGCAGTACCTCTAGCAGCCAACACTTAAGGAAGGGAATGCAGTTGAAAAAATGCTGCTTTTTGTGGGAACACGCCCGTGATGGGGCAAAACATTGCATTAAAGTGACAAGTCATTCGTTGGCGTGCTTGATCGTCCACAAAGAATCATTCTACTACCGTGGTGCATACAACAACTCATTACAACGAAACAGCATCAACCTGTGCATACTCCAATAATCCCAATGAAACATCTTCCTATAGGTTTTAGCATGTATGCAGCCAAGCGCCAATCAGACACACTGATTCCTCTCTACACAGTACACTCTACACTACAGTACACTCAGTACAATCAGTCACACTGATTTCTCTATCTGATTTCTATTTCCCTTTTTCCCCTTTCTCTTTAGCTCCCGCCAATACCCGTAAATGTCCACACACCCTCCGCTCTTGCCAACACAAGAGGAAACTCACATTGCGTTGAGGGTGGAGCACTTCTGCTTGGTACCTCGCAAGCTGCCGTTCCACCTCCATTATGCGTGTCTGTCTCATCAGCTCCACCTGCTGAAACTCCTCCAGACTGCCCAGGGTGGCTATCATCTGTTCTTCCAGGCGTGACAGTTTCTCTCGTAGGTTGCAAGCCTTAGCGGAAGAGTGGGGGAGGAGGAGGGGGGACAAAAATGAGAGCTATGCAGTAGCAGTAACAACTGAGGGTAGTCATGTGATGCCTACACTTACTGGCTACACACTGCACACACGTTTTGTAATATGATACACATACGTATACGCACAATACATAGACAACTCTCCTCCTTCAACAGGACCTTAAATTAACTGGAATGGCGACCTCGCATTGCTTCCCACTTATGGTAAGTAAATGAATATGTATGAGGTATTTACATATAGTGTACAGTATACGAGTTGGATAGAATACATGGGTCGTTTGGAACGGGGTGGGGTGTGGGTGGGTGTGCCCACACCCTGTATATTCTACATTCAAGACATGCACACACTACAACCTTACACTTACGTACGTACGTATGCATTCTAGCCATTCATCTGCCCAACATCACAACAGCTCACCGTCACACCACACACACATCTGAAAGCACCAGAAGACGTGGTTGACAGAGGGACAGACTTGGTCAGCTGCAGCGTCTGAACTGTCACCACAAACACGTGACTGGGACGGTGTGCACTAACAGAATTTACACTAGGCCAGTTTTGGGCATTTCAGTGCGGCCTCGGTAGCTTCAAAGCAAGGCCTGGTTCACATTTTATGGCCTACTTCAATGCACCACTTAGTAAGGTGGCCACACTTTCCATGTACATACGTACGGACAAGCAGGCCACTAGCCCGTATTTGGACAGGCACTGTCTAGCCTGCTAGACCCTCCCCTTCCCCGGGGGGTAGAATGTTCGTTAGAACATGAGAGGTAACACCCTACTGCTAAAAGGGGCTCCTGTGTACATATGTACAAATTCTGTGTAATCATGTATGTACATACGTAGGTAAGTATACCTATATGCAAGCAACTGTTTCTCTTTGCATGTACTGCTCATGACGACCATGAAAAGTCATGGTCTGCCAATTCAAAGGAAGAAGGAGTGTTGGAAGGGGAAGGAGGGTAGAGAGAGAAGTGGGAGAGTTTAACTCATCCTCACTTCCTTCCACACACTTAGGTGTTTGATTTCTTTTGTGACAGATACTCCCCCACCACTTCCATAATCTCACATACCCAAGTTGGTCAGATAACACAGATAGACTGCCCCACATTCACCTGACTACCCATAAACCAATTACTAAACTGTTTCAAAACCAGGCTGCATCGATCATGTTTCCACTGCTTATCACATGCTTGGTCCTTGATTCACTCTGATGAGACTGCCCGACATTTGAGCCTCACCATCCCTTGTCTTAAAGTGCTCCTGAGGTTAATGACTAAATCACAGTTGTTCGCTGATTAGGTGTGAAGTTTAAGATGGCTACAACATTGAAGGACACAATGAAGAGCTGATACATACGCATGTTCTGTGGTTAATTTACGGAGATAGAAAATGCAGCATTCAAGTGTGACGTAGCAGAAGATGGAACTCTGGGTCATCAAGGTATGTACCACTCTCTCTACCTCTTTCAAAGGGTCCTGTGTTCCCAAATTAACAGAAGTATTTCTCTCCCACAAAGGGGAGGACTGGGATATGGACAGGTACCAGGACAGCTGCATGGAAAGTGATCGTCTTTGCTCACTCCGGCTGCAAATGTCCCAATGCATGTACGACTGTTCATTCGTTTCTTTCTCTCTACGTAATTCGTTGATACATACGTACAAGATATAGTGTACAGCCCTCTGACAAATGCCCCCCAATTTCACCCTCACCTGAAAAGGTCATCAATAACCCGTAAGTCGTTACAATACAGGTACGTACAATATCTAATGTATGTCAAACAGCAAGGCCTAGCTGTGTCTGGACTAGCTGAGCACATACAGCATCTTACGTGATTTTTGATTGGAACCATCTCAAAGCCCCTGGTCTTCCCACAACAGATGCAAGTAGACACACGACACGCATATACATATACACACGCGCACGCACACGCACGCACACACACACTATATTCCCTACCTGCTCTGAGTCCTGTGGGACCTGCTGTAAGCGCTGCTTGATTGGATCCATTTGCTCACAAAAGCGGTGGTACTTGGACCACTGGGCACTGAGGTCTGCCTGCAAGGCGGCTCTGCAAGGAGAAGCAGTGGAGATGGGTGAGTAGCAAAAAGGTGGTACCATTGTAAAACTGACGAAGCTACCAAGCAACCACTCATCCGTTATTTGCCAACAGCAGCAACAAAACATGGTGAAAGATGTGTGTATCATACATCAAGGTAGAGACATCTGCAGCACTTTGCATAGTCACCAATGTCTAAATGCCAGTGACCTCCATGACCTCCCTCTGCCTGGATGCAAGCAGCATTTTAAGCCATATACTGTATCCAGCACAGAAGTGAAAACACAATATCAACCATGGCCATAAACGTATCGGGGTGCCTACAGTAGAACAGTAGCCCATGGGTTAACGCTCTCCCAGTCAACTTAGATACTTGATCCTAAGCCAGACTTTGTTTTTCATCACTCATCTCAGCAGTGGTGAATTTCACAAACGTAACTCTACCAACTAGCAGCCCTCAAGCTATGGGCATTTTGTCTCCTGAAACAACAGATACAATCATGAACAAACAACAAACTACTCAAGCACTTATAGATAAGACCAGTGGCTCCAGTAGACCACTGGTGCACACACACACCTGCCAAACATCCAACCACCACCACCACCCCTGGCCACCCTCGCCACAGTGCATCAATCCATTCGGTGATGTCGTAGAGGCTCATGCTACGACATACGTACATAGAACTAGAGTGATGTTGAGCTTACACGTAGCAACAATCTAGGTGCCTTTCTCTCCTATTCTTCAGTTTTGTAACTGACAAAGACCTTCACGGTCGAAACATCTTACCCGCACTGAAATTGTTGCTACGTACGTGCGTGCAAGCTCAACATCACTCTATTTCAATTCGGTTGTACAACTACACAGCATACGTACATTATCCCTACAGGCACCACGTCCCATCAGGAGGTCCCACCAGTGACCATTTTAGACACACACCGTAGTCCATTTCACACCCACCACAGGCTAGTTAACTACAAAATGAATGAGTAGAATTTTGTCACTGAAGTTCATTCACACATTCAGCCTATATTACGAGTGAGACACCAAGGTTCAATTCACAATTTTGTAATGCTACAATTCTGTTCCCACTCTCTACAGCCATACAACTGCCATTCCATTCATGTGGAATGTGTCCATGATAATAGGCATTAGGAAGTTATGCGACAAACACATGTAGCCAAACAGCAATGCAATTCAACCACTACAGCTTAACAACTACTAGCACACACACACCTACAAGGGTGTTGATCCTTTGGTACGCACTAGCCCACGTTTCACAATAATTACTGTGAATTATCGTGAAACGTGGGCTAGCGCTACCAAAGGATCATGACTGATTTACCTAGCCACTCAGGACTCTACAAACATACAAGAGTGACTGTCCCATATATAAGTGGAACGTATTTTGCATGGTCAGCTTTTACTCAAATGCCATCCCATATACATACAACCAACAGCCTACACGAGGTGTCCTGTAGCCTACAGCAGGCCTAATATAAGCCAAACACGCATCCAGGCAGGTCAGGCTGGCCTAAACTAACACTCTGATGCACCTAGATATGATGATATCGTAGCAACTCATTTTGTTACCTTATTGAGAACTAGCCAATTGATATGCTCAAGATTAGTTGCTAGGTACCTATGTATATACATATGTACATATACAGCCAGTCAGGCACTGGTGGACCTGTTGTACTTCCCACCCTGCTGACCACAGACCTTGTTAAGTAATGCCAATTTGGCTGGCAAGCAAAGCCCTTCCTACTGATAAGGGACAGAGCAGACAAATCTGCATAATTATTACAGTTAAACAAACTGCTTAGTCCTCACACCAAACAATTATCAGGATCCTCCAATGAATGTAGTTAACACCAGGACAATGGGCTATATATAGTAGCCTGTAGGAGGCAGTGGGAGGCTGTAGGAGGCAGTGGGAGGCTGTAGGAGGCAGGATGGATGCACCCCTACACTTGCATTGATTAGTACCAAGGTGCCTCTAATGTGCATTTGACCTCAGACAGGTCTGTACAGTCAGTCCAAACTTGACTGGCATTAAACCTCGTGAACTTGGTCATGTGAAGAGGCTGAATACTAGACTTGGATACGCAAGCATCACGCCACTTCCAGTCCCAACTCCAGGTTAGACACCATTACCATTTCCATGCCAGCCCGGATGTGCGCGTGACTGCTCAAGCTGCTCTGAAACCACAGAAACGGCATAGGCCATTGACAACTTTGCCTCTAGAAGGAGAATGTGCTGCGAAGCTACAGTGTCAGTGGTAGCGTGTTTATCCAATGCAATTGTACATGTGTGTGGACACATGTATAGTACCCACTGCGTACGCTCACAGTCTATTCGGAACATTCAACACCAGTCTACTCCTAAATACACACCTCTTTAGCTGGCGCCATGAGATGGCTCACATTTGCTGTAAGGCAAGCAAACTGTTAGTCAAGTACACTGGTTGTGTGCACGTTTGTGCAGGGCTTTAGATATGTGGACCACCTTGTGGACAGCTTTCAACTGAGCTGGTTGAAAGATGTGACAACGAGAGGTATACGACATTCAGAAGACAAGGAGTGTTTCTACTTTACTTGCCACTCATGCATCTCCTGCCCATGAGAGCAGCCAGCTGTCTCACTGTCTATTGCACTCTACAAACTTTCACAGCAAACACAGCCAACTTCTGTTGCCTGTGGTGGGAGTTGTGTGGGGGAGTTTG